>CAUOFW020006319.1:0-24366 GCA_963454935.2 Ilex paraguariensis | reverse complement strand
AGGCAGAGAAATATATAAAACGACGAGAAAGCTCTTTCTCAAAGGTAGGAGGAGCACCTCCAAGCAGCAAAGAGAAAGATAAAGAAGAGACAAAGAGGGACCAAAGTTCCAGAAGAGAAAGAAGGCGCAGAAGGTCCCCTAGAAGAGATAGAGATCGCTCCCCCAAAAGAGGTGAGATGTTAGAGATTGCCTAGGTCCTTCGCAGCCAGAGTTACAGTCAAGGTACGCACCTAGGCAACTCCCTCCTCTCACCGTAACAATATCACAAATTTTGTATGAGGTGCAAAATGCGAAGTTCCTAAGGTGGCCACCACAGATGAAGGCAGACCCAGCAAAGAGAGATCTCGCAAAGTACTGTGAGTACCACAGGGATCACGGTCACCACACTGATGATTGCATTCAATTAAAGAAGGATATTGAATTCCTAATCCAACGAGGGCAGTTGCGCTGTTACTTAGCCCATGACAATTAGAACCGAGCTCCACCACCTCTAGCACCACAACAGTAGGCCCCTGTGCAGCATCAGTAACCCTTGGGAGAGATCAGAGTAATATTTAGTGGGTTCGCGGGAGGCAGGGAGTCCAATTCAGCCAGGAAAGCTCACCTAGGCAGAATTAGAACTGGTGAAGCATTGGAGGTGCACAATGTGTCCAAGGCACCATGGCTGAGCATAACCATCACCTTCTCAGACTCAAACTTGGAAGGTTACCAACATCCCCATGATAACCTGTTGGTGGTAAGGGTTGTCGTGGTTAACAAAACTGTTTATCAAGTTCTAATTGACAACGGGAGCTCTACAGATATCATTTTTGCCTTTGCATTTGACAAAATGGGTATAGGCAAAAAAAAGCTTAAGCCAATAAGTGCCCACCTGTTGGGGTTCGCAGGAGAAAGGGTATTGCCCTTGGGCTCAATCCAACTCATGCTTACTATGGGAAATCCTCCCTGCCAAGCTACCATCGCAGTGAGATTCCTAGTGGTTGATGCCCCTTCTGCATACAATATGCTGCTCGGGAGACCTTCCCTCAACGCAATGAAGGCAATCCCCTCTACCTATCACTTGGTTATGAAATTGCCTACAGAAAATAGAGTTTGAATGGTCCGAGGATACCAGTGTATAGTAAGGGAATGCTACATGACTTCAATGGAGTAGAAAGAAGTTGAAAATATCCAGTTAGATGAGCTCGATATGAGAGATGAGCTGGACGCTAAACCAACACCATCGAAAGAACTAGATCCTGTTTAGCTTGATGAGGAGCTAGAACACCTCGTTTACATCTGGTCTAAACTGAGTTGGGAGATAAAAGACCTTCTCATCCAGTTCCTAAAGGAGAACATGAGAGTGTTTGCTTGGAAACAAGAATACATGGAAGGTATTGACCCCTTGGTTATCACACACAAGTTAAGTGTGAATCCCACCTGCAAACCTGTTAAGCAAAAGTGAAGAGGTTTTGCCCCAGAATGCCAGAAGGAAATCAATGAGGAGGTCAACAAACTTCTCCACGCCAAAGGCATCAGGGAAGTAGACTACCCTACCTGGTTAGCCAATGTAGTTCTTGTCAAGAAGACCAATGGCAAGTGGCGACTCTGCATTGACTTCATGGATCTCAACCGAGCATGCCCCAAAGACAGCTTTCCCTTACCTCGGATCGACTTAATTGTGGATGTCGCCGCTGGGCATGAGCTCCTCAGCTTCATGGACGCTTTCTTAGGCTATAATCAGATCAGGATGGATCCAACTGATCAGGAGAAGGCCTCTTTTGTGACTGAGCAGGAAACATGCTATCAGGTTATGCCTTTTGGGTTGAAAAATGTTGGAGCCACCTACCAGCGTCTAGTGAATCGAATGTTTCAAAAGTAAATTGGGACATTCATGAAGATCTATATCGACGATATATTGGTAAAATCACTGAAGGCAGAGCTCCACATTGAACATCTAGCAAAATCTTTTCAGGTCCTTAAGGAATACAAGATAAAACTCAACCCTACAAAATGTGCCTTCAGAAAATCTACAGAAAAATTTCTAGGCTTCATAGTCAACTAGTAGAGGGATTGAGGCTAACCCAGAAAAAGTTAAGGTAGTCCTGGATATGCAGTCGCCATCTAATATAAGGGAGATTCAATGCTTGATAGGAAGAATAGCTGCCTTGAGTCGTTTTGTGTCCAGATCAAGCGATAAGTGTCAACCCTTCTTTCAAGTCCTAAATAGGGCATTCTAGTGGGACATCCAGTGCGAAGAAGCATTCAAAGTTTTGAAAAATTACTTGAGCTCCCCTCCTATTCTGGGAAGCCCCCTGGAAGGGGAAGTACTTACTCTCTATCTAGTTGTCTCAGACTTCTCAACTAGCGCAATACTAGTGAGGGAGCAAGACAGATCTCAGCAACAAGTCTACTACAGTAGTAGAGCTCTGAGGGGGGTAAGGAGAGATATCCAAAAATGAAAAAGCTTGTCTTAACTTTGGTGGCTACGACCAGGAGACTTAGACCATACTTCCAGGCTCATACTATTGAGGTACCAACAGAATAGCTAATGAGGCAAGTACTGCATAAACCAGAGTCTTTAGGGAGGCTGGTTAAGTGGGCCATAGAGCTCAGTGAGTTTGATATCAGATTCAAGTTGAGAACTACAATCAAAAAGTAAATTTTGGCGAATTTCATTGCAGAATTCACAACAGCAACACCCATGGAGGCTACACAGCTAATACCCGACCTCCCCACATGGAATCTTTTAGTGGATAGAGCTGCCAATGCTCAAGGAAGCTGAGCAGGCTTAATTCTGACCTCTCCGGATGGAGTAGACATTGAATATGCTCTAAGATTTGGGTTTAAGTTTTCAACCAACGAGACAGAATATAAAGCTGTCATTGTTGGACTCAACCTTGATTGCTCAATGGAGATAGAAAAGTTAGAGATCTGCAGTGACTCCCAGCTTGTAGTTAAACAAATAGAGGAGTGCTATGATGCTAGGGGTGAGAAAATGATCCTTTATCTTAGAAAGGTACAAGAATTGATTAAGAAGTTTGTGCAAGTTAAGATTAAACATGTTCTTAGGTCCGAGAATTCATGAGCAGACGCTTTGGCAAGGCTGGCAACCGCTTCGCAAGAGAACTTGGATAGGCTAATACTAGTGGAGCATCTAGCGGAGCCATCAGTAAGTAACCAGGAAGAAGAAGTGCTCCCTGTTCTAGCATTGCCAAGCTGGATGGACCCCATTATTGGGTATCTATAGAATGAAACCTTACTAGAAGACCCCAAGGAAGCTGCAAAGATAAGAGTCAGGTCAGCTAGATTTTCTGTCTTGCAGGGGAGCTTATACAAGCGAAGTTTCTCAGCTCCTCTCCTTAGATGCATGGAAGATGAAGACGCTAATTACATTCTCAGAGAAATCCATGAAGGAGTCTGTGGCAATCACGTCGGAGCTCAAGCTTTAGTAGGAAAGGCATTGCGGCAAAGGTACTTCTGGCCCATCATGCTCAAGTAGACTTGGTCAAAAGAAGCAAAGTCTGTCAAATGCATGCCAATGTCCCCCATTGCCCACTAGTTTTTTTATCTTCGATGGTGAGTCCCTGGCCTTTTCAATAGTGGGGTCTGGACATACTGGAACCCCTTTCCAACAGTGTGGGACAGTGCAAATTTGCCATTATAGGGGGTAGATTATTTCACAAAATGGGCAGAGGTAGAACCTTTGGTAACCATCACTGAATAGAAGGTTCAGAACTTTACATGGAAATCCATAATTTGCCGGTTTGGGATCCCCAGAGCTATTGTGTCCGACAATGGAAAACAGTTTGACAATCCCAAATTCAAGAATTTTTGCGCTGAGCTAGGGATAAAGAACTATTTTTTAGCTCTAGCTCATCCTCAATCCAATGGACAAGCAAAGGTCACCATTAGGACCATAAAAGTAACCCTAAAAACCAAGCTGGAAGATCAGAAAGGTAAATGGGTGGAACACATCCCAGAAATACTATGGGCTTACAAAACAACTACTAGGTTAGCAACTTAAGAAACACCATTTGCTTTGGCCTTCGGAACTGAAGTGGTAGTGCCAGTCGAGGTTGGGCTCCCATCCCCGAGGGTTGAATTTGCAAATGAGGAGTCCCTTCTATTGGACTTGGACCTCTTAGAAGAAAAGAGGGAGAGAATTTTGCATCGCATTAGGAGCTACTAGAGGAAGACAGCTAGGTACTACGACAGGAGGGTCAGACACATGCGTTTTAAGGTAGGAAATCTAGTACTTAGGAAACTTCTACTTGCGAGGAAGGACCCCAATCATGAGAAACTTGGGCCTAATTGGGAAGACCCATATATCGTCTCAAGGGTGATCAGACCTGAAAATTATGAGTTACAAATAGAGGAAGGGAAAATCCTGCCTTATTCTTGGAATGCAGAGCATCTTAAAAGATTTTTTTAGTAAGTTTCTTTTGTAATATGGTTATCCTCAATAAAACAATAGGTTTTTGGTTCATCCCTATGAGATTGCCTGTATGAGCTCAATAGCTCACGATGAACTCTTCAGTTTATAAAACGAGCTCAACAGCTCACGATGAACTCTTCAGTTCATAAAATGAGCTCAAATAGCTCACGATAAACTTTTCAGTTCATAAAATAATGATGAGCTCTTTAGCTCATAGAATCAGGATAAGTTCCCTAGTTCATAAAACAACGATGAACTCTTCAGCTCATAAAATAATACTGAGCTCCTCAGCTCATAAAAGATCAGGATATATTCTCTGGCCTGTAAGATTATGATAAGATTTTCAAACCATATAATCAGCTTGCAAACTATTCCAAACTCATTTGCTTCAAGGAGATCTGAAAAGACCCCTTGAAGCAAGGGGGCAAGGGAAAGGTAAAGCAAAACAGCAAGGGAAATTTTAAATCTACTTCATATGTTGAACATTGGCATCAATATTGCATTTGCGTTGAACATTGACATCAATATTGCATTTAAAACCATAAGTCCTAGCCTAAAAAAGAAGAAGAAGTTCTATGTCTGTACAGGAGAAAAAGAAATATTAAGACTCAACACGAGCAGGAGAGCTTGTTCACTCAACAGTTGACTCTTCTGGTAGAACAACAGACGAAGTCCTTGGCAAACCAACAGTAGAAATCACAGGAGAACTAGAAACAGGAACCTCAATTCTTGTTCTTGGGTGAACTTTGGGCGAGAGCTCTGGTCATGAGGTCTGCAGAGAAAGGAATAATAGAAGAAGCAGTGGAAGATTTGACGGGGAGCTTGGGAGCTACATGAACAGGAGTAATTTTTGAAGAAAGAGCCGCTAGAACAACCAAAGAAGGAGAAATGCTTAGAGCTGGGAGGATCGAAGCATAACCAGAGGGAAGTTTTGGGACCCCATCTACATCCTCTGTATTGGCCTCTTCCTCCTCCTCATTTTGAGGAGGAATCTCAAAATCAAAGCTCAGGTCGGGATACACCTCCTCGGCTCGCTCTTGGAAGGCAAGTCATTCGGTGGCCCACTTGGTTGTAACATCATCCATCAGCTTGACAACTAGGGCATCTTTTTCCTCCACCATAGCCTTCTGCGCCTCGAGCTCATTTCAGAGAATGTCACTCACCTCAGCCAGGACATCGTACTCCTTTTTCATGTTCCTGTAAGAGCTTAAGGCCTCGAATGTTTCTTAACTAGCTTTGGCCTAGGCATCTGTCTTAAGGTTAAGCTCTTCTTGGATCCTCTATTCGTTCGCTTCTAAGCTCTTGATGGTTGAAGCCTATTTTTTCACTTGCGCTTGTAAGTCTTGGATTTGGGTTTGGAGTTCATGATTGGAGAAGGGCAGCTCGGCGCATTTGAGCTTGAACGCCTTTGAAGTTTTGACAGAGCTCTCCAAATCTTGAATCCGACTTGACAATCCCTTCGCATAGATGACCAACTGGGAGTAGAGGCAACCATGATTGAAAGTCAGCATAGAACGATCACCAAGAACGAAGTTAAGAAACAAAAGAAATGAGGTCTTACAGTAGTAGCTCCATGCAAAGCTGCGTTGATGGAGTTCTCAAGTGGCATGGTAGAAGCCCTTTGAACGTCAGAAAGAGGAATGATGGAATCAAGAACACCAGCGGTGAGCTCGGCGTTGTTCAGAAAAGAGCCATCATTTTTCTCCTCTTTGGTATACTTCCCTTTCTCAACCTTGGGGCTAGTCTGAGATGGAGTGGAGGCTTCTTAGGCAACCCAGAGGAAGCAGAGCTAGGAAAAACTCGAGTCAGCGTTTCCAAAGCCCTCTCGATTTCAGCTAAAATGGGGGAGGTCGGACCACGCTTAGAAATCTCTCCCAAAATAGGTGACAGTCTTTAGAGACAAGAGACCTCTGCAAGTTGCGAAACGCTTGGTGGTGGAATAAGCGCCACTTGGGTAGAGGTAGAAGAAACGAAAGACACACCCAGCTTGGACGCCTTAGCTGGAGGAAGGATATTGCTACCAGAGCCGACCTCGGCCTTACGCTTGGCCTCATTCCTGCTCTTCTTTAGCAAAACGACCTTGGCCTCAAGCGTTTCTTGGGAAGGTTGTATTGTGGAAGAACCTGGAAGCACATAATAAGTTAAAAAAAATAAAGAAGAGAAGAGTAGAAAGCAAAAGGGCCTAAAGGCAAAAAAAGGGAGACAAACCTGCTACCTCCTCAACACTGACAGCAAAAAGGGGAATGAGGTTCTCAATCCTCACCTCATGAGGACTGAATCCAAGCTCTACAAGAACTTGATGCTTGATAAGCTCTAAATATTTTTCTGAGTTGCAGTCTACCAAATTCCTTAAAACTTGCTCATCTGCAACACTGAGTTCTGGTTTGATGCCTAAAAAATGAAATCAGCGGAACAAGGTTAGCCAAGAAAGACACTAAAGTTTATCTTAACTTGCTCAGGAAAAGGCTCACCCAAGTTGTCAGGGGCAGATCAGCCTCGAGGAACTGGAAGAGTATCTGTCACATCGTCGAAATTGAACTCCTAGTCTCTCCCCTGCACAAAAAAGAAAAGTTTCTTCCAACCTTTGTGGGAGCTCGGAAGGTCGGAGATAAGAACTTTAGTTTTCACGCCTTTGGAGATATACAAAAAATCGTCAGAAGGAGTGTACTTGACATTGAAAAATCTCATGAGCAAAGGTACAGTAAGAACCCCAAGATTGTGCTTTTTGAAGAAAACAAGGAGGCCCACCAGCACACCCCCAAAATTAGGAGAGAGTTGGGCAAGAAGACAGACATTGAAATGCTGCAAACCACTCTTGATAAAGGGATGCATGGGAAAGCGAAGACCATTCTCAAAAGCGGCCATGAAGAAACAAATTTTCTAGGGGATGGAAGAATTATATCAGGTGAACATGTCTGGATTCCAAAACTGCACATCTCAAGGAAAACCAAAACGAGCGGCTAGAACCTTCAAATAAGAAGGAACGAGGTCACTAAGACCCACGAGCTCAGTAGCCCTAGGAGTAGCGCCTCCACCTTCGGCATTGCTAGAGATCTCTACACCACTCATCTTGGTTTAGCCCTTGCTAAGGGCTTTAGGAGTAGGGGGAATGGCCAAATGAGACTCCTCAGAACCTGCCCTAACGTCGACAGAATCCACGCCGGGAAAGTCATCAATTTTCTACCCCATATCTCCCAGATCAGAGTCCTCCTCAGCGGACCTATCCCTCATTAGAGAGATGGACGAGCCCGTGGCTTCAGAGGAGGTGGACATAACTGGGTAAGAGAAAAGAAGCTTAAAAGACCTATAAAGCCGGAGAACCTTTAAGAAACACTCCTTGAGAGTCAGGGGGGCAAGACACCAATGTCTAATAACAAAAATCCTAGCCGTAGAGTAAAGATCCAGAAAGAGGGGGATACGAGATAGTGAAAGGTTTCGATTCCTAAAATAGCAGAACTGAAACGTCTAAAAATGCAATAATCACCTCAGATTTGAGGGATCCAGAACAAGGAACTGGGAAAGAGATGAAAGACGTATCTAAACGAGAACTAATGATAGATTAAAGCTCGAGAACAAAATTCAAAACCAAGCCTCACTAAGCCTTCAAATCAAATTAGGGGAAATCCTCTCTTTCAGAAACCCTAAGAACTACGACAAATCGGGGAAGATGAAATCGCAAGAAAGAAAAAGAGAAAAACCAGAGAATTCGAAGAGTGAGAAAGAGATCGTTGATCCAGGTGTATTTAAAGCTAAGGGATTCGAAGTGGGCAACGTGTGCAAGAAACGAGAAGAGAAATGATTACTGGTAACTATTGAAAATCTGGTCGCACGAACATCGAGGTCGCCAAATGAGGGCCTATTCTGCCCTAGCTTGAATTCAGCCCTTGCTTAAGCTTGCTTGAACCAAGAGTTGGGGGACAACTGATGATACATGAATAAGAGTTTTAACTAAGTATTAACTTGGGAAACGAGGTCAGACAGGGAACTCAGATCTCTGAAGCCCAATCCTGAGTCCTTTTTGGATGAAATATCAGAGAAGTCAAGAAAAGAACAGTTGGCCAATAAGAGGAGTCCATAGAATAGCAAAAGAGCAGGGATCAAGGTATGAGACTTTCAACCACTCAAGATCCCCTCCTAAAATCAAGGAAAATCCCGTGGAAGAAGAACAAGGATCTCGCTGCAGATCCTTTAGGGATAAAAAATATACTATATAAACTGTACAATGCCTGCAGAATGGGGCAAGAAACCCTAGTTACATGAGAAGGCACACTGTAAATTCCACTCCTCACCATTAAAACAAGAGGAGTAAGAGCCTCTATTAAATAGTGGACTAGCCGAGCTCTCGAGTCGGTGAATCACTATATTTTCATTGTGTTAATCATCCCAAACTCCTAGCAATACTTCTCACACGAGCCTACTAGCTCAGATCCAAGCTGCCAAGTATAATTCCTACCTTCTACTCATTCAAATCAATTTACACCATCAGAACATATCTTTAAAAGAACAATGGACAAGAGTGACTGACGTTTAACGAATATGAAAAGTGTTGAATATGATACATCAGAATCTTATGATCCAATTTGTTTGTGAAGCTTTTACCTTTCAAAGCAAACGGTTTCTAATCTTCATGTGAAAATACCACTTAAAGTGGCATTGTTTGACAAAAAATAATATGAATAAAGCATGAATGATTACTTTTTTTGGACAAAGGCATGCACATATAACACATAATTATCCACATACCAAATGATTGCCTCAAAGACCAGAAAAAAAAAAGTATTAATGCATTTAGTCTGATGATACCTCAAACAAGCCCTAGCTGTGAGGTCAAGTCAGGAGGTCGGGTCAGGAAGTCAGGAAAGACATGAGGAACTCAGAAAACCAAGGGTGGAGTTTCCCTTGGAGAGATTGTAGTTGAACCAACTAGGAAATAGCTGGGTGCCTACGGGAATTGGGCCCCATGCATGAAACTCTCAACCAATCAAGATTCTCTCCTAAAATCAAGGAGGATCCCATAAATAATAGACAAAGATCTCGACCGAAATCCCACGGAATAGAGGGCAGCCTTATAAATACTATGCAACGCTTCATCGTGAGGCAGGAAAAAAAGAAAAGAGAAAAACCCTAATAAGTTTAGCACAGTCTTGTATTACATTCAACTAATCAATAGAGAAGAGAAGGAGCAAGAACCTAAATTGAAAAGTGGACTAGCCGAACTCTTGAGCTGGTGAACTATTATATTTTCACTGTGTACACCCCTTAAATCCCCTCAATATTCTAAAAAAACATCATACACGAGCCTTGTAGTTCTGATCCACGATAATTCTATGTTACGTGCACCTTTTGTTCATCCCCGTTGATTTACGCCATCAAATCTTCCACTTTTTTTTTTGTGATTGATTTATTAACTATAAAATAAACACATTATACATGTGGAAGAGGGACTGGTGATGTGTAAGCCCGCCTACCTCTTCTATTTTTATGCAAGGCGGGCGGGCATGCATCACGGTGAATGAAGCCGTCCAACGAGGAATAGAAAATGACATCTTGGTTCATTATTTTTATATTAATAAATCACCACTAATAAGTTGAAATTTCTCATCTCTCTCTCTCTCTCATAAAAAAAACCTTATATTAGCACTTATGAGGATGAAACCCTCTGGCCCACATTTCCTCTGATTTTTTCTCACTTCTTCCGGTTAAAGCATCTTCGACAGCAAAATATATTTTACCCATTCAAAAAATAATATTTTTTATTTAACTATTCACTTTTTTTATACACACTCCAACAAATTTTCTATATTTTTAAATATTCTTATTAAATATTATTTCTCATTCCTTTTATATTATTTTTTTAAAAATAGTGAAAAGAGACAGAGAAAATGAAAGAAAAGAGAGGAAGAGAGAGAAAATAATATAAATTATTTTTACAAGTTGCTACAATGATATTATATTTAGAGTATCACTGTAACAAAAATTTATTTTATAATATGTGAACATAATTTGTTGGAGCATGATTTTTGGTTTTGATATGCTAAATTTGAGCTATTTCACTAGTTTGAAGATGTTCTTAGATCCCTTTCAATATTATTATTTTTAACAACAAATGTTGCAGGAGAGACTTGTTAGGCAGAGTGTTCGATGGTCGTTGTTTCTACGTCAAGGGCGACTCAAAGTTAATTTAAGGCTTAAAGTAGAAACATCAAATGAATATTTTTTTTATTTTTTTATTTTATTTTTTTAAAAAAATTAATTTATTTTTAAATTTTTATGTGAAAGAAAGAAAAAAAAATGTGTTAATATTGTTGAGAAAGATTTTAACTTTTGTTTTTGTCTTTTATCACATAAAGAAAAAGGATAGATGAGAGTAAATATGAGTTGATTTTTTATTTTTTTTAATTTCTAAGTTTTAATGTTTTGAATTGAATTTTAGGCTTAAATTATTGTAATAAAATTTTTGATTGAATTTAATTTTTTGAAACTTTTTTGTAAAACTTAAAATTTAATGAATTTAATTATTTTGTGAGCTAGTAATGTACCTAAAATTATGGAACATTTTAAAAATTTAGGGCCTAAAACCCATATTTTTTTTTTTCCATATGAGCCAACCCTGTTCTACTTATAGGCGAGCAGAGGGAGCCAAAAATATCGCGCCTTTGCACTCACATTTTTGGCCTCCCTGCTATGAATTTAAGTGACTCTTGATATCAACAATGTTATGTTGATAAAAACTTTTTACCAAATTTTCATCCGAAATAATATGACAATTTTTTTTATCAAATAGGTGAATCTTATTAATATCCAATGATAAAGATTATGCCACATCACTTGAAACAAAAAAATTGATAAACATAATATTATTCTTTACGAAAATTTTCAGATGAGAAATTTAATAAGCATAATATTATTTTTTACAAAAATTGAATATAAAAGTATATTAAAGTACCTATAAGCCCTTACCCCCACCGAGTTTTTCGAAATCTTTTTCTTTTTCCATTAATTCGAATATAATGGATATGTGAGGGCAGAACACCACTTCCTTTCCATATCCCATATTTTTTTGCAATTAAAAACTGTAATTGCACATCAGACAACACACTATTGCACTTGCAAAATTCCCAAAAGCCAAAACCAAAACCAAAACCAAAACCAAAACCAAACATTGACAATTTACAAACTTTGTTTTGTTAACTTGGATATTTACAGCTTTTCCTTTGCTTCTCTCAACTGTTTGATAACATGGTAGGGGCATGTCGATGTGGGGACACTTTAAACAGACACCTCAGATGTTCTGGCAGTGGCAGCGGAGTCGCCGGATCTTGGTTTCCGTAGAAGCCCAATCAGTGCCTCCGCCTGTCGGAAAAATCAAACACCACCAAACGACAAAATGGCACGCCATCCTTGAGATACTTTCAGGTCCAGGACAAATAAATAAATAATCTAATGCCCACTAAAGGGTCACCTCTCATGAAAGCGAAAGTAAATCCATAATATTCAAGTAAAAAAAACTGACTTTAACTTCATCCATCACAATCATCCAATATATATGGAAATACATAATTAAATTAATAATAATAATTAATCAAATTAATATTTTAAACCCGTGCAATATTACTTGGCTCAAAAAATTGGGCAAAATAATAGAAATAAGGGATAAATCAACAACAATTATCAGGAAGTGTGTAAATCTTTCATGGCCATAATCACTTGGTTGACTCTCTCTCCCTCTCTCCAGGGCAAGTTATTATTGTAAGCTAAACCAAACACGAAATTCGGATTAAAATAAGTAGGGTAAAACTATTTCCACATATTTTGAAAATTTTATGAATCAAACTGGGAAGTTGGTGCTTCGCTTTCACCTTTAAAGAATGGATTACTTACCTACCGGAAGAGGAAAAGAAACGTTAACTGCTTCGTTGGTTGAGAATTTCTATTAGAGGAGACCGCTATTATCCTAGTCAAGTCAAAAAGGATGTAGTCACCGGAAGGCACATAATTTTTTGTCTATTTTTATAACCAGCAGCCATTGAAATATGATGTTTTCTTACAGTTTCCGATTGACAATCTTCTTTTGTTCTTTTTTCCTGAGAGGAATGTTGCATCACCTAATTAAGAATCAATACATTATAATTATTGAATTAGTTAATAAATTTATTTTTTTTATCTAATAACAATAAGTAATTATGTTTTTAAATTAGATATATAAATTAATTATATCTGTCCATCCCATCTAAACTATTGAAGAAGTAAATCCGGGGACACAGACCTAGTCAAGTCTTACCGCACGCACTGGTGGCACTGAAAAATAGGTTCAAATTAACAAGGGCATCTTAATTAGCATATTTACCGGTGCATTTTTTTTTTTAATAGATGAACTAGGACGAAGTAAATTATACAATAGTAGACAATAGAATAGTAGGCAACAGTAGAACAATTTGTCCAAACCGTAAAAACTGAAAAAAGAGTATACCTTTTGTTTGGCACGATTGGTTCCGGACTGCGACAAAGCAACCAAGGGAGGAATCGCTCCTTCGCGGGCCACCATAGTACGATACGTCAAGCTATCCTCACAAACCTGCAACAGTGTCGCCACCGCGATTTCCTTCTGCCTCTGCGACCCCACCTCTACGATCTCCACCAGCACCGGTATTCCGCCTTCATCCACCAAAGCCGTCCTTGCCTCCGCCACAGAAACCAACACGCTCAACACAAACGCCGATTTGTCTACCATGTTCGATCCAAAATCAGCCATCAATTCCACCAAAGGCTTCATTATACCAGCCTGTAAGGCTCTGATTTTGTTCTCCTTAACCGAACACAGCGAGTACAAAGCAGTTGATGCGTCCTTTTTCCCGCGAAAATTTCCATTTTCTAGAAGGTTCACTAGCAGTGGAATCGCTCCTGATCGTCCAATTGCGACTTTGTTCTCTTCGATTTGCGATAATCGAAGAAGTGCGCAGGCTGCGTTTTCTTTAGCCGTCGAGTTTCCGACTTTGAGAGCTCTGACCAGTGGTTTGATTGCGCCGGAACAGGCTATAAGCTCTTTATTCTCGTCGCAGAGGGAGAGATTAAGAATTGCGGTGACGCCGTACTCTTGAAGCTGTGGATCGGATGATGAGATCAGAGTAATTAAAGGCTTGATTGCACCGGCTTTAGCAATCCTGATTCGATTCTCCGGCTTGTTCTTTGCAAGAAGCCTTATCTCCATCGCCGCTTGCTTCTGTTCGTCGATTGAACTCGATTCGAGATCGGATACAAGCTGGCGTATCAGGTTATCGGAGTTCTCAGCAGCACAGGCGATGAGTAGCCTCCGGCTCTGCGACGACGCCGACGAAAACTCGCCGGATCTGTCGCTGTTACACTCACTGAAAGCCGAGGAATCATCGTTGATACTCAAATCGCTGAAGTTTCGCCCCATGTAGCTGTAGCTCCCTTGAACCTCCGTCTCAATCTCCATCTCCGGCGACTTCAGTTTCACTGCGTCAACAATTGGATGCCTATAAAGGAAGTTCGTGTTTCCCCGGCGAGAATCAAGGATAAGATAATCGGAGGGTGAAAACGACCTCGTATCAAAGTGTCTAACGGGCTAGGGTCTATGGTGGACTTTAAATAAAGGGGAAAAGAGAAGTTGGTAGAGAGGGAGAGAGAGAAAGAACACCTGGACTGGGCCTTGGGAGTAGGAAGGACACGTGCACGACCATATCGAATCAAGGTGAAAAGCACGTGCCAAGAGTCTCTTTAAACGCGTGCATGGAAGGTTCGCTATTCGACGGGGCTTTTTCCGAGTTTAGTCCTTTTCTTTTTGCTTTTTTTCCTTTTTCTATCTTTCTTCTTATTGCTCTCTCCTAGCTAATTGCACAAGGGATCACCATTAGCTATAGTGGTTCATGACTGCTAGGTTATGGTTGATGATTAGATTAAGAGTAAATATAATAGATATCCTCAAATTATTATTTTTTCAATAATTGAAAATGTTCGAGTCAGTTTACGTGTATTTCGACTAATCCTTATTTTGATCCGATGAAAGACAGATTATCCATATCGAAATTAAGGTATTGGTGATGAATAAATTTTTTATATTCTAATTTTAAGGTATTGTTAAAATTTAAACTCAGCATATCTGAAAAATTGCCATTGAGGGTAAATTATTTTGTAATTTTATAATATTGCAACAATTTTCAATTTTATCAACTTCATTTGTAAAGTGTAGAAATAATAACTACTAGTTCCTCTTTCTAATGTCCTTTAAAACATATGAAAAATTCCTTTGTTAAAACAAATGGCACAATATTCCATTTCAATTAGCTCAACAATTTTTTTTTCTTTTCCATTTGTTAAATAAGATAATTAGGCAAAATGAGTTTGATTAATTTGATTCACTTAATTTAAGAATTAAATTGAGATAATTAAAAAAACAAGATATCAAATTAAAACTCGAGTCGCGGTTCAAAGAATATGTAGAATTTCTACGCTCAAAATTAATGACTACAAATATATGTCTAATTATTTATTTTGTTTTGTCACAATAAAAACAATCTCATTAGACTTGAAAAGCCAATTAGAATATAAGAGATTATAATCTTTAAGGGTGGTCAGTAATTGAGACTGACATTTGATAATTCAGAGACTTCAAGTTCAATTTTTTTTTACACTCTCTAAAGATTAGTCATCCTTGTTTTTTTATGTTCACGCTCTAACTCAGTTCAAACAACGAATAACGATAACCAATTGTTGAATTCGAGAGAATAATTAGTATAAACTTAGACACCTTATAATAATAATAATAATAAAAATGTAATGAATTGTAACTTAGAGTTTACAATTTCATAGGTCATTGTATCATCGTGACCATTTCATTGGAGCTAACTTCATGACGCTACCAAAGCATGCTGTAGGAATAGCAACGAGTAAATTCTATGGATAGCACTAGAAGTTATGTGCCTTGTCTCGATTTTTTTTAGGCTTTTATCGTAAAAATAATAAATAAATAAATGTTACACGTGTCTTATTCTGATTAGTGAAAACATACGGCAGGGGGTATCAAAGAATTAGATCCCAAACATCCAATTCCCGACAGTAATTGGTTGGGAAAAGATAGGGGGTTTAGTTGGAGTAGTTAGATCAGTTATTAAAGGGAACTAATGAATTGTATTGAACTCTATCAAAACTGTATAAAGAATTCTTATTGAACTTTATTAAAACTGTATGATTCTTTTGGAATTCTCTACAGATTTTTTAATTCCGTTGGCCATTGTGCGAGGAGCCTATTTAGTTTCTTTTCCTTTTAGACTACAAAAGCAAATTAATCACTGACACTTGGACATGACCAAAGACCCCACTTCCCCGTGCATGTTCAAATTTTTAATTATTTGCAATTTTTGACTCTACCTTACCCGACTCTATCCTATCTGATCCTATTGAACGACTAGTTCAAAAAATCGGGTAAGACTGCGAAAGAGTTTTTGGTCTGCTAATTAAATCGGGTATGAATGCGAAATAACCATTAATTTCCGTATTCTTACATGACCATACCCGCATTAATTTATATATATAAAAACTAAAAATCCTAATTCTCTAATCATATGGTTTAAACTTAAAATAATTGTTATTATATTTGTGTAGCAATTATGATGAATTGATATTTATGATTTCTTGTGTTTTATTGTAATTATTGTTGTAATTGCTTTAGATTTTAGTTTTATTGGTTTATTATGTTGTTAAAGTGGTTAATGTTATTTAATTGAATTATTAAAATGATCCAAAAATTAATAGCTACAAAAGTGTTCACCAGATTTCCTACCCGATTAACTTGGTCAGAAATCGAGTAAAAATATCATACTTGATCGGATAGGATAGGGTAAGAAAAAATTGTTTTACAAAGTATCGCGTATGAAGACGAAAGACCATATTTTATATCTATAGGATAATGTGAACACCCTTACTGATGTAATCCTTTATATGATATTATATAATAATAATGATATGATATTACTATTACTATTACGATCAATATTTTCCCGTCCTCGTGAAAGGATGAAATAATATTGTGTGTGTGTGTGTTTGTTGGTATGTTGATTTCATGTGAAAGTTAGTCGGCGTGTTTATTAGACTTTTTTTTGGAGATTTGATGATAAAGAAAGAAAAATTATGCTTTAGATTAGATAGTCAAATCGAAACAGAATCGAAGGTGTGAATGAACCAACAAACTTCTGTGGTTGCCACCTTTTAGCCCTTTAACCACGGAGTCATTCCAAGCAAATAGATTGTTAATAAGTCATATCATACTTTTTAATTACGTAGTAGGGTGTGTCGGGTCAAGAAAAATTTTAATTCATGTTCAAGTTATTCAATTCGTGGTGATCTATTTATTCCTAAAGTTGACAAGGGTACACATTTGTTACCCAAAGTATTCGGATAGGAAGATAGGGGCCTACGAAATTTTCAGGTCCATTGGCCACTACGAGGAGGCTAGTTCCTTTTTCTTTAGACACTTGGAAATGACAAAAGATTCTCACTGCTTCGATTTAGTTATGTCTATCCACGTGAAAGGACGGCAGAATGTATTAATGTGTGTGAGTTTGTTAATTTCTATCAAGTTTAATGAATATGTTTACTAGACAATTTTTTGAAGTTGGTGACTTCACGATATACAAGAATAATTATTACGCTTTGAACTAGTTAATGGAAACAGAATCGAAGATTTGAATGGACCAACAAACTATGTGGTTGCCATGCTTTAAGCCTTTAACTAAATGAGAGCAGTAATTGGTTGTGGTCTTAAATTACAAAAGAGAGCAGTATTTTGATTTTGAATATTAATAATTTTGATTGTGTTGTGGTCTTAAATTATAGAAGTAATGTCATCTTTTGATTTCAAATCTCAGTAACTTTGATTGTGTTTTGGTCTTAAATTATAGAAGTTATGTCGTGTTTTGAATTTGAATATTGATAATTCTTTGTAGCGAAGTCATGAGAGATTTATTATTTATTAATACCTTAGTCCTAGCGTAGATAACATACCTTGAACAGATTGAAGAGGAGATTAGTCGAGATGTGTATAAGTTAGTCTAGACACTCTTGACCATTAAATAAAAAAAAAAAAGGACCTATTTGCAAGTTATGTGTAGATTTGTTAACCTTATATGCAACTTTGCAAAGCAAATTATCAATATATGTGGGATGCAATGATAAAACGCATTAGTACATTCGATAGTTCCAAATCTTCAAATTTTAGTGCATATTTAATATATATATTGATGATACGCCATGACTAAAGTCACTGTATACTGAGTCATGAATATGTACGTAAATTGAAGTATGTGTATAACTAGAGTGTGTATAAAATGAGAGTGTGTGTATGTAAGCGCGTATGTGTGTATGCGTGTGTTGGAATGTGTGTGTGCAACTATGTGTTATGAATGTGTGTTGAGTTTTTGAATTTTGGTTGAAGGGGTGTGTTGAGTGTGTGAAATTTCGCAGTTAATATCGTTTTAAGATTATTCATCTGAGTCTTAATTGATCACAAAATTATTTTTTTTCCCGCCCAACATTTTGAGGAAGACTCTCATTTTTTTTATAACTCTAAGACTCTCATATCTCATATAACTCTGCTTGTATTTATCTCATGCTCCTATCTTTCAGATGTTTATCTCTTATATAACTATCTCTCTCTATTTCATACTCTCATCTCTCACACGTTTTAAAAATTAAACACACACACAACGTCTTTATATCTCTCTCTCACACACACACATACCTATTTGATGCATCCCACACATCTTTCTTTCTCTCTCTCCCTCTGACATACCTCTTTGCTAACTCTCACACATCTCTCTCTTACATATCTCCTTGTTTACATTTGATCGTCTCTTTCTCACTCAACTCTTTGATACCTCTCTCTCTCTTTGCCCATTCACCAATTACACACATAGAAAAAAATTATAACCTGTCTTCTCCCTTCCTCTCTATCTCTACCTACACCCCATAACATATACACGTTGACATCGATCATTGCCAAAGTCAGTGATTACCCTCTCACTCTCCCTCTTCCTCAATCACGCTATTTCCTTGTCTCTCAATCATGTTTTTTGTGTGTGGTTTTGCGTTGTGTGTGTGCTTGAATGTGTGTTTATGTGTATGTCCTTGAGTGTGCGTTTGCGTTTGTGTGTGTTTTATCTCTCTGTGCATTTTGTGTGTGTGTTTTTCTCTGTGTGTGTGTGTGTTTTCCCACTTTCTCTCACTGTGCATTTTCTGGGGTTCTCTGGGCGTATGTGAGTGTGTGTTCTAGGTTTCTCTATGTGTGTGTGCGCATTGATTGTGTGTTCTGGGTATCTCCCTCCCTCGTTCTCTCTCTCTCCTCTTCTATCTTACTATGCGTTTTTTGGGTTTCTTTGTGTGTGTGTTCTAGGTTTTTTTTGTGTGTGCGCGCGCGCGTGTGTGTATGTTTATGCCAACGTTGTGTGGGTGTTTCTATGTGTGTGTGTGTGTTCTAGGTTTTTTTGTGTGTGTTTTTGTGTATGTGTGTGTGTGCGCGTGTATGTTTTTGGGTTTTTTTTGGGCATTATGTTTGTGTTCATGTTAGCGTTGTGTGTGTATGCTTCTTTACTCACATGGTTTTGTGTTAATCAATTTATTTTATTTTATGAGTTTTCATTCTTCTCTTACATGTGGGTACGAGTGTGGTGGGGAGGGGTTGCATGGGTGTGAAATTTGATATTTATGTTATTGGGTTGTGTGTGAGTTTTCATCCTTCTTGCAGATTGAACAGGCAATTGATATTAATTATGTTTTATCCATTTGTCACAATTTCTATGTTTGCTAAACATGGTTGGCTGGTATTGGTGTGGGTATGGGTGGGTGATGATTATGTCGTGTGGAATTTGATATTTTTTTATTGTCTTTGTTCAAGATTGTGTGGACGATTTCTAACATTACTTTTTAATTAGACTATAATTTATTAATATTTTATCTTAAAAGCTTGAATTGTTGAATTTCTAACAATAATAGTTGTTAATTAGGAGGATTTGTCGGTAACCAAAAAATAAATGTGTGTGAGTGTGTTTTTGTGTATTTTTACGTGTGGGAGATTAGACATTTGGTGATTGAATTTATAATTATGTTGTCATTGGGGTTGAATGGTGAATAATTGTGATAAATTTATGAATTTTATAAATGAGTAAGTTTCAGTTGATTTTATTTATTGTTTAAAGATTGTGAATTTAATTAAATTCTCTTATTTTTTTTGCTTGAAGTATTTATTACCTGTGGTGGATTGAAAATTTAATAATTGAATTTATAATTAGGATGTGTTATTGGGTTGAATGATGACAGTTGTGATAAATTACATGTCGTGTTATTTTGAGATATTTGTATATGTGGTGTTATTTTAGGTAGCTTTTTGTATATTTTTATGATAGTTCCATTAATGTGGAGGATATGATCGACAATATATTTCAGATCATTTTAAAGGAAAAATTGGTATAAACACTTTCGAGCTATTCTTTTTAAATCTGGGTAATTGTTTGCGATTTTTTTTTTTTTTTGTGTTATATAGTGTCTTCATGTACATATAATACCTATTATATATATTCTAGCAATAATTTTTGTATTTAAAAATACTTTGATAATTCAAAAAATCGAATATTGATAGTACAACATTTCTCTTTAATCATGCAAAAAGATAAGAAAGAGTTAAGAGAGAGAGAAGAAAGGTATAGATGTGAATTGATGATTATGTAATAAAAAATATATTTTTGATTGGAAAAACAAATTTTAGGACGAATTTTATACCATTAAATCAAAATAAATAAAAATTAGATCATCGGTAAAGTTTTATAAGTTGAGAATTTAATTTTTTAATTTTATATATATATATATATATATATATATATATATATATATATTTATATAGAGAGAGATATTTTTTTGGTCATACAACGTGACGGCCTAACTTGAGCCGGCACTGGCACAAGCAACTACTCCAGCACCTAAAGTAAGTCTTGACTATAATCATATTATTCTAACATCTCCACTGCCACGTTGGGTCGAAAAATTAGAATACATCTTTAAACCCAATAGCATTGATTCCTTGTATTTTAGTAAAAAATTGGATTCTTAATTCTTTCATGAATAATAAATTAGATTTAAATTTTCTTTCATACCATACAATATTGTCACTCTCTCTCTCTCCCTCTTCACACTGAGTCAATGATCATTATTACTCAAAATTTATTTGTAAAATTGCAATGAAATTGATAATTGTCATTTTATTGTTTTCTTTAATTTTATTTTTTTTGTCAACACTCTATCAATAATTGGATTTGTATTTTTTGCTTTTTAAAGAAATTAGATTTTAATATTTAAAATTTGACAATAACAAATTATATTTTGGAATAAATTGTTTCAGTTGATTGATTTTGGTTACGGTTTATTTTATGAATAAGTAATAAGTTATCCTCACGATAAAAACATTTTGGCTCTGCCCGTTGATAACACAATGTCAATTCCTATAGACAATGATTTCAAAGTTTAAACTGAAAACGCCATCATCATTTCAAAGAAAAAGCTATATCAGTTCAACACATGAACAAACAAAAAGTTCTAAGAATAGAAAAAGAATATACAGTTTTGAAAATAAGGATTCGATATAAGCTCAATTAATTATGATAAAACTTGATTAAATATGAGTTATATTTGACTTACACACGACCCAATTTCAATAATTCAAGATTATAAATAAGTAAGATATGAATTAAACAAAAATTAATACAATAGGACACCATTGAACCTTACTCTATACATACTTGGAAATATCACCAAATTCACTGTCGGATTGACTAAATTATGGATAGCTACCAAGAGCCACTAGTTATATCAATCATCTAAACCACTGATTGACAGGGTCATGACTCATTCCTGCTCACAGCGTTTGCAACACAGTTGCAATCAAATATTGGTCGATTCCAAGTTACCAACACCACTCGATCTTATCATATCCGACTCAGTCGATGATTTGTGGTGTACATCTAATAAGTCAATTCCAATTATCATCTTCTAATCAACTGATATTATTTGATAAGACATAAATTTCTTATTATGTTTTATTTATTTTATTATATAATATTATTAGTTACTGCCTGTATACTTCGAATAAACGTAAGTGAAAAGGGATACTCAAATTAAGAGTAGAGCCCCGTATATATATCTAAAAATAATACTGAGTGACTTAAACATTCTTGTAGTTTAGGCAAAATATAAAAATCTTAGTAAGGGTAAAAAAGGGAAAATAAATCCTAATAAACCTAGACTATCTATACTCCAACACTCCCCCTCAAGCTAGGCGCAAAAATGTCAACTAAGCCAAGCTTGACAACAGAGTCCCGAAGAATAGACAGAGTGACAGGTTTGGTAAAAACATCCGCAACTTGATCACTGGTCCCCACAAACGATGGAGTAACAAGACCACTGCTGACCTTCTCCCGAAGAAAGTGAACATCGATCTCTATATGCTTCGTTCTCTCATGTAGTACAGAGTCAGAAGTGAGCTGAATAGCAGATTGATTATCACAATATAATGTGGAAGGAGAGGTCACTGAAAAACCCAACTCGTCAAGAATCGATCGTAGCCAGATAATCTCACATGTGCCAAGTGCCAATGCCCGATACTCTGCCTCTGCGGACAAGCGGGAGACAACTGTCTGCTTCTTGCTCTTCCAAGAGATAAGATGAGTCCCTCGAAAAGCACAGAAACCCGTAGTAGATCGACCATCACATGCTCCCCCATAATCTGAATCTGAATAACAGGTTAGAGAACCGGTCTGAGATCCTGATGCATAAAACAACCCAAGTCCAGGACAAGACTTGAGGTACCGAAGAATATGATAAACTGCATCAAGATGAAGCTGACATGACCTATGCATGAACTGACTAACTCGGCTGACTGCGAATGAAATGTCCGGCCTAGTATTGGTTAAGTAGATAAGTCTACCTACCAATCTTTGATAAATTGTTGGATCTTTCAACTCCTCACCTTCAGCAGTAAGCTTCAGGTTTGGAATCATAGGTGATAATGCCGGTTTGCACCCCAATATCCCAGTGTCTGAAAGAAGATCCAAAACATACTTTCTCTGAAAAAGAACAATACCTCTGCTTCTACGGGCAACCTCAATCCCAAGAAAGTATCGCAGAAATCCAAGATCCTTCACATCGAAGGCCTTCCCAAGGTCTATCTTGACCTGCGCAGTCCCAGAAACATCATCACCAGTAATAATAATATCATCAACATATACCAGAAGGATGACACACTGTCCAGAAGTATTCCGTCGAATAAAGCATGTATGATCAGAATGACACCTGGTGAACCCCAATCGTATGACTACATCACTGAAGCGAGAGAACCAGGCTCGTGGCGACTGTTTCAGTCCATAAAGAGACTTACGCAGTCGACATACCTTTCCAGCATACTCCCCCTCACCACGAAAGCCCGGTGGTGCATCCATATAAATAATCTCGTCCAGATCACCGTGAAGAAACGCATTCTTCACATCTAATTGATGAAGAGGCCAAGAGTACTCCGCAGCCAGAGAAATAATTAACCGAACAGTAGTCAATTTTGCCACGGGGCAAATGTAGCACCAAAATCACGACCTGGTACCTGAGTAAAGCCCTTCGCCACAAGTCTAGCCTTGTAACGATCAATAGTACCATCTGCCAGAAACTTCAGGGTGTAAACCCAACGACAGCCAACAAGTTTCACCCCTGAAGGTAAGGAGACAAGATCCCATGTATGATTACGCTGAAGAGCGTCCATCTCTGTCTGCATGGCAAGAACCCACTGGGGCTCCCGCATAGCTTCCGAAATAGAGCGAGAAACCAGCGTATCTGATAAGGCCATAGTATAAGCTCGAAATGTGGGAGACAGATTACCATAAGAAACATAAGCAGAGATCGGATATAAAATCTTGGCGGTCCAACCATATCGATCAACTGGACGGCTATCACGCCTTGGATAATGACGCCCTAAATCACCATCCTCTACTGATAATATCTTATCAGGTAAAGTAACTAGCTCAGCACCTGTAATCTCATCAGTACTAACAACAGGTGCATCAATATGCTCAACAAACTGAGAAGTATTACCTGCATCGCCTGAAGTAGAGGGGATATCAGTAGGGTGATGAGAGCGAGGACAACGAGCATACACCTGCAAAGGAAGAGAGACTGGTAACTCTGGACTGACAAGGATGAGTGACTCCTTTGGAGGAAAACCGGATGACCCTGTAGGGATAGTGATCAATGACTCTGACTCTTGTGGTAATGGAAATCAAAGGGAGTATCATCAACTGGAGGGGCAGACAAAGGACTGAAAGGAAATAAGGAATATGCTCAAGAAAGGTAACATCTAGACTGTGATACATACGACGCCTAATAGGATCATAACATCGATACCCCTAGATTGATGACAATAGCCCACAAAGATACAACGAATCGCTTTATCATCAAGTTTATGACGAGTAGGAGACCGATCCTGAACAAAACATGTGCATCCAAAAACACGAGGGGGGACCGAAAAAAGTGTCCGCTCAGGAAATAAGACCTGTAAGGGGCCTTATCTGCTGAAGACACGACTCGGCGTACGATTGCACAGAAAGGTAGAAGTCAAAACAGCAAAATGCCAATAAGATTTGGTACCCTCATGCCTCTAAGCAGACAACGTACCATCCCTATCAAACTCCTATTTTTTTCTCTCAGCAACACCATTTGCTCAGGAGTATATGGACAAGTGAGTTGCTGAAGGATACCCTGAGAAGAAAGGTGAGACACTAAAGCATCAGACACATATTCTTTGGCATTATCCGAACGAAGAGCACGAACAATGACATCGAATTGTGTCTTAATCATCTGTAAAAACTGAGTGATTATAGGGAGCACATCAGACTTCCTATGCAAAA
>CAUOFW020006318.1:0-24371 GCA_963454935.2 Ilex paraguariensis | reverse complement strand
CCAAGAGCAAAATGCATGTAAAAACTGTGTGATGAAAGCTTAGTGTTACAGATTAGCTACAGAGAATAAAAGCTTCTGACATAGATCAGCACCCATGGTTTCAAAAATGGAGATATAATGTATCACTTTTTTTGGTTTTGTAGGTTGTGGATTAGGACTTAGTGGGGAGACGTTATCCATGAATGAACACCAATGGATTGGCTTAGATATATCACATTCAATGCTTAGTATGTGGATTCAGGGTTTCTATTGAGTTGGAGTATTGCAACATCACTCTCTCTATCTCTCTCTACACTTCATATCTTCCAAGTAATCCTAAAGTTGCTAATCCAGATATTGCATTGGAGCATGAGGTTGGGGGTGATCTTATGCTTGCTGACATGGGTCAGATAGCCACTCAAAATTTGGAGCTTTGATCTGTATGTGGTCCAGTTAAAAAAAAAAAATATCTGTGTATGGGACACTTTTAATATGGTATATGGCAGTCAAAAAAGTGTTCTTGAAGTGGAATTATGGGACATATAAACTGTTACTTGCCTATTAATACATCTTCTGAGTTTAGTAGGGAAAAACCAGGAATTCCAGAGGTTGATTATATACTCTGCTTTGATTTAATACCCCCCCCCCCCTTTTTCTTTGCTTGCCCAATGACTGACAAGATTTCGTTTCTTGGTTTTATGTTGGTAATGGGTTGTTTGATTTTTGCATAATTCCTTAGATTTTATATTGTTTTATACAAGTTTCAAAGTGGCCTAAAAATTGGGTGAAATAATTAATCAATAATTCACTTATGAATCTATGTAATGATCCATGTTGTTGAAGTTACTTGATTTTGTTTAATTCATAAGTTTGATTGTTTTTTGGAATTGTTTTGTGTGGGGGACTGTTTAGTTTGTGATTTTATGTGGTCTCCAAAGTGGCATGATGTTTGAGTGGTGGTTGAAGAGTAAGTCTTCGTGATATAACTTGGGTGCAATATAGGTTGAGGATTGCAATTGATTTCACAATTTGTTTGTTTTTTAGATGGTAGATTGTGTAATTAGTATTTTATTGATTGTCTATACAAGTTGATAATCTATTGGGATTATATTTTTAGGAGAAATTATGTCCAAATATTTTTAAAAGAACAAAATAAGTATTTTTAGATTAAATAACATAAATGGTACATTCAGGTTTTAACCATCTCTCTAATAACTGAAACGAAAGCATTTTGACCCTTTTTACTTCACTATATTCAGGACATTAAAAATGACCAAACGATTTTTACCTTAATGCATGTTGTTATTTATTGTTTGATTTATGCATGTTTTTATTTATTGTTTGATTGTTCTGTGTTTAAGAATTATGTACATTGCCTTCAGGCATGTGATATAGAGTGAGTTTAAGTTTTTAGTTTAATAAGTGTTCAAGTTCAGTGCTTGAATATTTCGCGTTTAATTTTAATGTTCAATTTTTTTTAGTTGCTCCGTGCCTTCAGGCACGGGTTATCCCTAGTTATTAGATATTGGATATATGTTTAATAATTTTGGGATTTTTGTTTGATTTAATATACATTAAGCATGTTATTTTTACAATTATTGTGATTTTTGAGCCTATTTATTATTATTATTATTATTATATAATTGGTACGACCAGTGACCCATTGACCCGGTCCTTTTCTCAGGTTGATATCCGAGTCGGGTTTTAAAACTATGCTACTCCTAGACCCATGAGACTACCTTCATATTTAAAATATTACACACAAATTCCTTAAAATTTGTACGTGCAAAAATCAAAGACTCTATGTCGTTAGTATATACATTAGTAAATTTTATTCAGGTCCTTGAAATTTAAAACTTATAATACTTAGATTTTTCAAGTTTAAAATATTACATTTAGATAAAAAAAAATACTCTAATTAAAAATAAAATATCAAATATTTTAAATTTTATAACTAAAATTTATATTCTATTATGTCATTTATTGAAATAAAATTAAAAATAAAAATTCAATTTTTTCTTACAAAAATCATAATTAATAATGTTGATATCAAATTTTGGACAACCTAAGCGTCAGTTTGTTGGGCTTCGGTCACCAGAAAAAAAAAAAGGTCTGAAACTAGAGGAGAGCTCTAGGGGTCGACACTCCGATACTAAGTCAGTAAGTGATTCAAAGATATAAATTGCGATTAGAAACTAAGTTGAGCATCAATGGAGCTCTATGTATAGAAATTTCAACAGTTTGAATTGTGTAGAGATAATGATAGAAGATATAATCAATCATAGAAAAGAAAAGGATTATGTCCTTATAAACATAGTTTTAAAACGCGGCCCAGACGTCAACACGACAAAGGGACCGGGTCAATGAGTCACTGATTCAACCGTTGGGTCACTGGTAGGACCAGTAATATAATAAAGAATTATAAATATTAATAAATAAGCTAAAAAATTACAATAATTATAAAAATAACATCAAACATGTAAAATTAAGGAGAGAAAAATCATCAAACATATATCTAATTTCAATGTATTCAATTTTTAATAAAACTTATAAAGTTAAGTAGAGAAAAATATCTCTATTAAAATTCATGGCTCCAAGTCTAAGTCTAACTTTTCAAATATGCATCATAATTTGCACTCTTCATTCCACTCGTTTAATTACAAAGACAAATACTTGGGGTGAACCCAATCAAAATCTTATAAACTCAGAAACTCCAACTTTATAAGTGGCCACCTGGGCATACATTGCAACACAAACAAAGAACACAAGTAGCTCAAATACCAAAAGAACTCTATCAAAAAAAACAAAGTTGGAGTATAAAGAAAAAACAAAGATAAGAGAAAATCAAATGGAAAATAACACATACCCACTGGTTCTTGAGGGTTTGTCAATGAAAAAGAAACCTAGATACCCACTGGTTCTTGAGGGTTTGTTAATGAAGAAGAAACCTAGATGTGATTATAGAGAAAGTGGATTAGATGATGGTTTATTACCCTGGGGTATATTATACTTGTTTTTGTTTGTAAGACACAAAAAAATCGATCCATGATATTATCAAAAGCGCAATATATATGATTGATTTGAGAGAGAGAGAGAGAGAGAGAGAGAGAGAGAAGGGGGAGGGAACTCACCTCGTCACTGGACTGGAGGTTGTGCTCAGTCGCAGTCGCCTGGTGGAGTTGCTGCTCAGTCGCTTGGTGGTCTGGATGGATCGATTTAGGGCAGGTATGGAACTCTGATTGATTTAGGGCAAAAGAGCAAAAAACTCAGATTTATAGAAATTATTTTAAAAGTCCGATTTTGGTTAACTCGCCCGGTTCTTACGGGTTCACCAGTTTTTAACCGGTTCAGCGATTTGATCTTGGTTTCTACGTACAAACGGTCTTTAATGAGAAACGGTCCGGTTTGAGCACCGGTTTACCGGGCTGGGCCGAGTTTTAAAAGGAAAATTTGGAGGCCGGTCTTCCTATATGGACTTAATTCCATTAAGAAAACTTATTTGTTATGAAGTTCATTTTTTGTCAATTTTACCATATTATCCCTTTCCTTTAGAAGTGAAATAAAACTAAAAATTAAAAACTCATAAATTTTAGAATTTTGATTAACATTAAAAATTTTTCTCTCTCATATCCAGCTATATCCATATATAGGTTAAAAATTTGAATAACATTAAAATTTTCTCTCTCTCATGTCTGTCAATATCCATATAAGTTTTTTTACAAAATTTATCTCCAAACAAGTACATGTAGGAGAACTCACTTCCAATTTTCATGCTTTAAAACTATGCTTATAAAGTATCTTTATATGCTAATTTGATGTTATTCGCATTGTTAAATTTAATTTATTCATGGTATGCAAAATCTTATCCAAATTAGAATTCTTAACAGAGTGGGTTGGACTTTGACTAAATAAACTTTTTATCTTTGGTCAATGTTTCCATCATCAAGTATAAAATATGAAATAAGCCTAATCATCACATTTGCATGTTCTATTATATCATCTATTGATATAAAAATCAATCAAAATTCTAATTTTTTGAGGAAAAAATAATAATCAGTATAAATATATCAAATAACTCAATTCAACATTTGTTTGTATATAATTATACTGTCTATTGGAATAAAACTAAAAAACTAAACAAGAAGTCAAACTGTAATAAACACAATATATTCTATCTTTAATTAAAGAAATTTGGTCATTTAATATATTTTGTTAGTTTCGTAACTAATAAGGGGAGTGAGTATAATATTTTAAACTTAAGAGATCTAAATATTACACGCTTATAAATTTTAGAAAATTTGGGTATAATTTCGTAATAGATATACATTCAAGTTATAGCCAAAAACAATAAATTAATTATTTATATATTACTCAAGGATTTGGGTGTAATTCAGTAATAGATATACATTCAAGTTATAGCCAAAAATAATAAATTAATTATTTATATATTACTCAATTTTAAGTGTTTTACATAAAATATTCATACTCATGTTTATTAAAATAAATCACAAATATAATTTGAAATTTTTTATTTTTCAAGGTGTGATTTAAAAATCTTTTAAGGTACAAAATATTATTTATCCATTATTTGTATGTTATTCGTCTTAGGCACTCAGCATTTGCAAATATGACCAAAATTTGTCAAATTGTTGATTTGAATTAGACATATTGACTTCAATTAATCCTCCAGATATCCTCAACCTCAGCTATGATTATTAATCAGATTGAGATTTTTGATCTTGAATATATTTAAATTGGAGTTTGATTGTGACTATCTAAACTCGAGTTCGAGTCAAATTCAATTGTCAAATTTAAATTCTTGGTCAATCTCAAGCTTAAGAAAGTTTGAGCAAAACTTAAATTAAAACTGGACTTAATTTGTCAACAAAATTTTTTAAAATTAAACACAAACTTAACAATTAATTCACAGTCTATAATCTTGGACGCCTAATTGAGTTCTTATATCCCCTTTTTTGAGATTCTACTCTTTTTTCTTTCGAATTTATCTTTACTATTTTGTAAGTGTTTTGTCATCTCTATAAATGCAATATTCAAAAGTTGTAATAGTAGTCTAGCGGTGTATATAAAAACACCCATAAAATCAAACCCTATATGGTTAAGTTTCTAAGAAATTGGTTACTGAATTAAGGGAGAGAAAAATGTGACTGATGTGAAGCTAACTGAGAATGATTTTATTATTCAAGTTTATAAACTTGCCTAAAGGCCAAACCCACGTGAAAAAATAATTAACATCTAACCAAACACTTGAAACATAAGGGAAACTTCATAGACACTTACCTCATATTTCGGTTGGCCCACAACCCCGAGTCCAAAAATTGGGATATTGCAAGAAGATTGTTTTTCTTATAACTTTATCTTCTTTCATGCATTGGGGTGAATAATTAAGAAACAAATATATATGTAATAGTTCACAACATATTTATATACAAGAGTTAATAACTCAAATCTTAGTCTAACTAAGAACCTAATCCTACTAAATTTGATACACCCAAATTGGTAAAACTTCACAAAATTTATGTTAGAAATCTTCAACATACTCATACCAAACCATGGGGACTACGCTTCTAACATCCCCAACCTATAATTCGATTTCGACAATTGACAGTAGATAATATTTATGGCCAGTAAACGGAGCATAATGAAGTGAAGCACTGTACGACATAATGAAGCAGTGAGGGTTGTCATAATGTTGTTAGGCAGGTTGATCATTGAACCCACTTAAGCCCAACAGGTAATGAGACCAAGAAAGGCAGTCCAAGAGAATGAGATGGCAGCAATAGTGCACTACTTGAGAATGTGGGGGCGGGTCACGATTTGTGGTTAAGATGGATAATATGGTGACGAGTGATTTCCTGGCCCACAAGAAACTCACGCCCAAAAAAGGATGATGGCAAGCAAGAAAAAATTGCCAAGTTGATGATAAGCTTGAACGAACAACCTAGGTCATAGATGCCTTAAGTAGGAAGGCAGAGCTGGTAACATTTAAGTGTGAGGTAGTGTCAGCCATCAAGAGGATCATGAGTACCCTACTGCAACGTATTTGAGATGGGCTTGAAAAAGAACCCAAATGTGAGAAACCTTTTGCGCCAAGCTAAGAAAAGAAAAACTCGACTTGGATTAAGGATGGGCTCTTGGTCACAAATAGTGTTGTGAAAGTGAGCCTAGGCACTCGACTAAACAAGAAGCGAAGTAAGGTGACCCAATTTTGCCTTGAACATGTCAGGCAAAGCGAACGTAGGTGAGGTGAGAGAAAATCGAGCAAGTGCGAAGAAGCGACTACTTTAGTGAACTTTTTAATTTTCTATCTTAAACAATTATAGGTCATTAGATTGATGCAATTGGATCAAAAATTAGATATGTCAACCACATTCGATTGACCCTCATCTATATATATGTAAACCAATCCTAATCACCAAATTGATTTGGGCGAGCAAACAACAAGAAGTCTCTTCTTCTCTTCTTACGCCTTTGCTTTTTTTGTTTAGATGTCAAATAGTCAATGTTACTATTCACCTGTCTTTTAACTTCCCAGTCTCTCCTCTGTACAAGGATTGAAATATCTTGTCGAAACGCCTGAAACGTTTTGAATTTTCAACACACCAACACGAAACAATGGTGAAAAACTAAAATTCCTGCGTTTCGAGCAAAATGTTACTGTTTCGGATTGTTTCGATCGAAACAGTAATGTTTCTGTTGAAACAAGGACTTGATTCAACTTGCAGTGTCCAGACTCCAGACTCTTTTGCACAGAGGGTCTATGATCATGTACATAACAAACACACCCAAAAACTTTAGGGGGAAGGGAATAATTAGAAGGAATAAAAAAAGACTCAAAAAGACACTCTATAGGAGATTTAAACTGAAGGAAACTTGAGGGTAGATGATTAATAAGATAAGCAGTTATAAGAACGGCATCCCCCCACAAAGACGAGGAACATTCATAGTGAACATCAATGAGCGAGCACCTCAAGAAGGTCACGACTTTTTCACTCAGCAACATCATTTTGTTCAAGAGTACTCACACAAGTGATTTGATATAGGATGCCATTTTCATTGAGATAAGAAGGAAAAATTTTCATCTATATACTCAGTTCTATTATCACTTCGAAGAATTTTGAATTTATCTGAATGAGTAATAACAAAAGGTTCAGTAATCGATTAATATTAGGATAAGATGAACGTTTATGCTTGAAAAATTCACAAGTATCACAAACAAAATGTCTATGTCACTAATGTAAAAGTTGAAAGGTGGAAACACCATCTGCTTGGAGAGCTTAACAGATAGACTGATAAGAAGCTTCAGCATTCAAGAGGTACATACCACCATGTGCCAACATGTGCTCTATCACTGCCAATGATTTTCCCTGATTCTAGTTCTTGAAAGATACAATGAGTAAGAAAAAAAGTCATTGAACAATTTAAGGATTTGGTAATATTACTAACAAACAATAAATTCGTGGAGAAATTGAAAACATGAAAAGCAGAGGATAGAGATAAAGAGGGTGAATAATTAATTGAACATTTCCTAGAAGTAGAGAATAAAGATCAATCTGTCACCGTAACTTTATCCCTACCAGAACAAGTAGAATATGAGAAAAAGACTAGAAAAACTTATCATGTGATCCGTGGCTCTATAATCTATTATCCAAAGAGTATATGAGGATAACATAGTAAACACACTAGCAGATATACCTGCATAAAAAAGACAAATACTTGAGGTAGGATTAGGAGTTATGGTAGATGAAACATCAAGTCGAGCCATCAACTATCCAGGAGTTTGCATCTCATCGTGAGTGAAATTACTAGAGGTTACACTCCCATCCGACATGTCCACACAATAGGGTTAAATAATTACAGCGGCAAGTCACAAAATTAGCAAAATAGCCAACACTTACAATAGTCCCAATAAAAAATACATTAAATCAGTAAGCAAATATAGCTAAAGTAATATGTCTTAACCTAAAAAAAGCCTCAACAGTGGCTAAAAAATTTATGGACAACAACCAAAATAGTCCTAAAAAATACCAAAAAATAAAACCATAACTATAGTGGTGAAAAATACTCTTATAGTGGTGAGAAATCACCATAGCAAGCACCTTCGGGATGGATGAACCCATTATTGCATATCTAACGGAAGGAGTGCTCCCCGAGGATATTAAAGAGGTTAGGAAGATCAAAATCAAAGCTCTCAGATTCTAGATGTCAGCTGATCAGCAATAATACAGGAAGTCATTTTTAGGACCACTTTTGTTCTGTGTCCCCGATGATAAGGTGGAGTCTTTCCTGTATGAAATCCACGATGGTGTATGTGGGAGCCACACGGGAGGAAGGTCTCTCGCACACTGAGCAATGACGCAAGGATACTGGCGGTCATACATGCAAAAAGACGCCAAGACCTATGTTCGAAAGTGTGACAAATATCAGAAGTTTGCCCCCGGTATTCGACAACCAGTAGGAGATTTGAACTTACTGACAAGTCCTTGGCCATTTTCTCAGTGGGGGATGGACATTTTCAGACCTCTCTCGAGGGCCCCATTGGGCAAGAAATTCTTATTGGTGGCAACTGATTACTTCACCAAGTGGATCGAGGCCGAGCCACTGAGCCGTATTCGAGATGTGAAAACGAAGAAATTTGTATGGCAGAACGTTATCACTCGATTTGGAATCCCTCGGGCTATGATCTCTGACAATGGAACTCAATTCAACAGTGGTCCATTTAGAGAGTTTTGTTCGGGGTTTGGTATAAGTAATTACTATTCTACGCCAGTCTATCCCCAAAGTAATGGACAAGCGGAGGTTTTCAACAAAACTGTGTTGGCCGGAATTAAGAAGAGACTTGAGCAGGCAAAGGGGAGGTGGACCGAGGAATTACTCAACGTGTTATGGGCCTATAGAACCACGCCGAGAATATCTATAGGAGAAACCCCATACGCCTTGTCATATGGAGTTGAAGCTGTCATCCCGTTGGAGGTAGGACTCCCAACAATACGAAGCCAAGCCTTTGAGTTGGGAAACAATGATCAAATGTCTGTTAGAGATCTAGACTTAGCTAAAGAAAGGAGGGCACTGACGTCTATCAGATTAGCAAGATACCAAGGGGAATTATCAAGACAACCCCAGAAGAAGGTCCAGACGAGGAATTTTCAAGTCGGATATTTAGTGCTACGAAAAGTGATGGGCAATGCTCGGGAACCCACTGATGGAAAACTTGGTCCCAATTAGGAAGGCCCTTACAAAGTGATCTCTGTGGGGGGCATAGGCGCATATAGATTACAAAGTATGAACAGTAATGATGTAACTCGGCCATGAAATGTATCGAATTTAAAGAAATACTACTATTAAATTGGATTTCAGGCTTTGCTTATGGTTGTATCAACGAGCCAGGTGCTCGGCGGTTAGGGGTATGGCCCTGAGGGGTGTAAGACTCCACTATTAGAGCAACGTCTTCGAATGACTAACATGAGCCAAGTGTTCGGTTGTTAGGGGTATGGCTCCGAAGGGATATAAGATTCCATCCTTGGAGCAACGCCTTCGAATAATTAACATGAGTCAAGCGCTCGATCGTTAGGAGTATGGCCCCGAGGGGTGTAAGACTCCACCCTTGGAGTAACACAGCTTCAAAATTAACACGAGTCAGACGCTCGGTCGTTAGGAGTACGGCCCCGAGGGGTGTAAGACTCCACCATTGGAGCAACACCTTCAAAATTAACACGAGTCAGGCACTCGGTCGTTAGGGGTACGGCCCCGAGGGGTTTAAAGTAAAATTCTTAATCAAATACTCTGTCTCAAGGGGTTTAAGACCCAAAAGCAAGTTCAACGCGAGTTTGCTTATATTTCACTTACTGGGAATTTCTCTTTCCTTATGGATTCAATGTGAAGCCTTGCTACCCTAGTTCTACCTTTCATACTACTTTAGAAGGTCATTACTGACTTGTAACATCAAGGTCGCTTCCTAGAAACAAAGTGGTGTGATCATTTATCAGTCAAATAAGGGAAGGAGGAACACATATAGGGAAAAAGATGTTTCATTACATTAAAATAAAAAAGGGGTTTTGCATCCCTGGGGCGTACAAAGAAGGTAAACAAAGAAATTACGAAACACGAGTCAAAAGCACAGGACATAGAAGTTACACAATCCTTGGACAACTTAGACCCCTCGGCTCCTTCATCCCCGGCATCTCCCCCGCCAAGTCCACCACGCCGCCTTTGTAACCCCTCTCCAACCCCCAATATCTCATCAAGTTCAGTATCATGTCCTCCAGTGATGATGGGAGGCAGAGGAGGAGGAAGGTCATCTCCTTGTTTGGCGGGCGGAAGGGACAAAAGAGCAGGAGAAAGCTGGTCAAAACCATTGCTAAGGGTGATGGGTTCATTCTCACCCTCGCCCGCAACCGCCTTTTCAGCCTGAACTTGCTTGCTTGGATCCGCTTGGACTTGTCCCTCAAAGGCCTCGTCATCGACCTCCCTTCGGAGGCTATGTATGACAAACAAATCCGAGCCTACCTCAATATGGCAGGCGTGAAGGGCGGCGTCCCAACTTTCTTTGAAAACCTTTTTCTTAGCTTCCTCGAAGGTGGGAACCATCTGGTCTTGGGTGGCCAACCACACCCTTTGGCACTCTAATTCTAGCCTTTCCTGCTCCCCCGTCTTCTCTGCTGTCAGGGAGTCTACTTTGGCAGTTAGATCATTGATGATGGGCTCGGAGTCCTGCAGCTTGACCTCAGCGAAGGAGAATCGGAGCTCATACTCTTCGACCTTCTTGACTGTCGCTGCCTCACCCGCCTTCACCTTTTCTCGCTCGGCATCATGGGCGTCGCATTGGCGGATGAGCTCGGCGATGTGCCAAGTCTAGTCACTGAGGGTCTTCTCCATCGTGAGAACGTGTTCATCTTTGGCAGTCGCGGCTCGCTTGGCATTCCTCGCCGCTTGCTTGTACTCTTAAAAACGCTCGATGATAGCCCCCATCTTCTAACTGGCCTGAAAAGAGAAGGGACTTAGGTCAAAAATTGACAAGTATGCGGTAAGGAATACTCAGGAAAACATCTTACTTACCAACAGGTTGCTTTGAATGGTGCTCATTAGGAGCCGATTGTCCGTATAGCCTTTGTACACGGCCATATCGACTTTGAATTAGAAGGTCCCCGCGACAGCAAGTGCCACATCGGGGGACTGGAGGATAGAGTCTACCTCCAAGACAGGGCGGGCCCTCTTGGTTTTCACTCAAGGGGCCCATTCGGCAGAGACAGCCGGGCCCAAGGCTTCTTGTCAACTCTTCACTCGGTGCTCTTCTAACTACTCGGACTCCCGGGCACGTCTGTCCCTCTGCCAATCTTCAGAGGGGGGAATTTGGTGAGATGGGGCCCTTTACCTCGGTAGCATGATCGGGTCCCTGGATAGCTAAGGACGCGGTGGCGACAAAGGTGGTTGTTGCCGGGGAGAGGTTGGTAATGGAATGATGGGAGCCGTGTTGGAAGGCCCAGCCAGACCGGCGAGCCTGGCTCTCCTAGCCGCTACCACAGCCTCCATTGTTGCGGCAGTGATTGGGGGAAGGTTGAACATTTCTTCAGAAGGGGCAGGGGGCTTGGTAGAAGTGTGCTCGGACTCTTGTTCTGAATCTTCCTCGGACTCTTCCTCTGCCGATGAAGAGTGTTCTTCCCAAAGAAAGGGGTTGAATGGCGGGGAGATCTGGGAAAATCTGCTATAAGTGGGCATGTAGCCGAGCAGGGTATGCGTCGCTCACTCAACGGGGTCGTGGGACCAAACTCTCAGGAGGTCGACAAATCTGACTTGAGACCTCAGGGGTTGAGCTGCGTCCCAGCGGTATCCTTCTGCAAAAACAAATAGCCGAGATCAGAAACCAATGATAGCGAGGGGCCAAAGAAGTCTAGGAAAGGGGAAAACACATATTTATCTCTCGGCACTTTGGGGCAGTACAATCCGACATATTCGGGCCCCTGTCCCTTCTCCCAACTACCGCCGAGCATGATTAGATCATCTACATATCTCTTGTCCGAGACGGGCATATGGGTTACCAAATACATCGAGGTATCCCGGGTCTGGAGGTAATATCTCCCCCCTAAGTCTGTCCCTAGCCGAGCATTCAAGGCGACTACGCCCATCACAATCCTAAATAAATTAACCCCGCATTGAAGGGGGGAAGAGTTTCAGTTGCATCAACATCTTCAGCAATATGGGGTGAAGAGGGAAGGTTAACCCCCCGTTTATGATGGCCTTGGTCTAGAAAGACATCATGCCTATGCTACCCCAGTCTCTTCTATGGCGGGTGGGGTTAAGGAAAGGTGAATACGGGCTCAGGGATGTTGTATTTAACTCGAAAGGCGTGGATGTTTTTATCGGTCACTTGGGTTCTCCTCAGTTTGGGATTTGCCCTAGCCCTGACAGGTGCCTCCCACCTGGCTCTATTGGTTCTAGCCATTGGTGGGTTCTAAAAGGAAGAAATGTAGAAGAAATGAGAAAGAAGCTCGAGAGGAAGTACTTACAGAAAGGTGGTCTTCGAAGAGGGAACTCGGAGAACAGAGGAGTGCTTGGGGACTGATTGTTGAAGGGAAGCTGAGGATGCAAAAGTTCTGAGAATGCATAAGCACCTCCTATTTATACGGTTTTGCAAAGGGTGGGAATTAAAAAGTTGAGCCATCATTAGGAGATTTGAAAAGGGCACACGCCAGACATGCAAGTAACCGTCGTTATTTATGAGGCGTGTCTTCTGAGCCTCCAACCTCTTTACGCTACCTGTCCCAAACTGCAAAAAGAATGGAGGCTGGGGGGCAGTTGGAGAGACTTTGGGAGGTCCTACGGTCCCCAGACTGACACGTGTGAAGATGGATCCGTTGCAAAGGCCCGATAGGCGCCAAGGAGGTGAGTCGAAAGATAATGGCTTAGAGGAGCCGAGTACGACAGCTGGCACCGTATTTAATATGACTTGACTACTCATTTATAACGATATGAGCAATGGTGACCAAGTATTAATGAGCGCTTGCACATTCAGGGTTTGAGCCTATTATCATGATGGCTAGTACGCCGAATGTACACGTTCGGCCTCCCCCGTGGAACTGTTTCCCCGAGAATTCAATGCTCAGCTACGGGTGTCAGACGCCGATTTGAGGGATGTAAGTACTCGGGAGCAAGTATAAATACTCGGCATGGAGCCAAGCACTCACCCTATCATCCTAGCGTCAAGTAGGAGAGGACTTGAGTGGCCAACACACATTGTGCAGAAGGAGGTGTGTCAGACATTAAATGTCCTAATGAGACTCGAGTCCTTGGGCAATTATTACTAATTCAGGTATAAATACCCATTAGAAAAGTGAACAAAAATATGTAACATTGAACCAGAATAGAATTTTTTATTGAGCTTGAACCTCTGACCTTACATTGACTTAAATTTTAGAGGGGATAAGTCAGATGTTCACCTGACCCTCTTTTTCTTGACCTTGTGATTGTTGCAGGTCTATCAAGCTGAAGGTCGTTATCTCAAACTATTAGAAGAATTATCTCGTGTACAATACTAACGTGGTATAACTATTATAACCAATATTTACTCCATCATTTGCCCCATGCACCAGCATTCCATTGCCACTATTGCCATGATGCTTGCTACCCCCAAGTCATCATCATTCCACTTATGGTGGTGATGGTAGAGAGTTGGGATATAAGATGAAATTGAGATAAAATATTCAAGGGTAGATTAATTCATAATTAGAATTTTTTAGAATCTTTAGTCACTGATTCTATTCTGCAATTGGGTCTATTATTTAAAATTTCAGTTATCAAATGCAATTAATAAGAAAATTTTAAAATATTTTTGTAAGGACAAATTACACTAATATTCCCTAAAAATTAGTATTAATTAAACTTTAGTCCCTAATTTTTTTTTAATTTTGAGTGCTTAATTGGGTTACCAAACAGCCCCCAACCAGAACGATCCTGACTCATAACCCCCTCCCTCCCCTTCTACTTACTCGTTCACCACTTCGTAATCACCGCATCTCCCAAGTCAAGGAAGCATAGAAACCTCCCAAACACCGTCCCCAACCGATCAACTCTTCGGCGGCAATGGCCGAGACCGATCCGAAACTCGGAAATTCCGAAATCATACCCAAAGACACAGTTGATTCAAACAGACCCACCAACCCCATCTTGTCTCTCATCCCAAACTTTCTCCAAAATTTCAAATTCCCTCCTTTGAAACAACAAGGAAAAGCGAAAGTAGTTACTGATGACTCGGGACCTCCGCCAATCGAAACGGGTGTTAAGGACGATTTGAACGAGGCAAAGCCGGGTTTCGTGAGGCTTCCGAGGAAGAGTTCGCCTGAGGTCAAACTTGAAGCTGAAGAATGTGAGCAGAATACTAATACCAACCCTGTAGTTCTATGGCAGGTAATGAATGAACTTATTGCATAAATCCGTATTTAGTTGTGGAATTGTGTGTTTCCTTTTTATTAATTTCATGGGTTGTTGATTTTATGAATTTTGGGTTCAGAGTGGATGATTTGTTGTTCTAGTATAATGTAACTTTGCAATCGTAATATTGGGTGAGCATAAACCTTGACATTATTTACATACAAGCTTCGCATCTGTGCAATTTCTAGTGTCAGCACAAAGTTCTATCGAGTGAATTACTGTTTTTTCAGTAGAAATTTGGGCGTTTTGTGGAAACATATATAAAAAGAATATGAGAAGTATGAGTATACCCATTTGAGATGGAAGATTGATTATTGTATCACTAATTGGTGTCTTCGTCTAAAATCTAATACTTCAGAAGGCATTATAGCAGTTGTTGTGGTTATGGAGACTTCGGATGGAATTGGGAATTATATGAAAACTATTGAAGTTGTTGGAAATATGGCACAGGATGTTGACTATGGTCTTATATTCATGTGGATTCATCCACAGATGGTAAGTCCATTTTGTATGTTTACAATCATGACATTTCACAAGCCCTTCTCAGGCCTTCCTCTCCTCCTCCTCCTCAGATCATTGGAGAATGAGAGATCAGTATAGATTCTATTGAAACCCTACCAGAACTGCACGGTCTGAAAATCTTGTTGTCTTGTGTATGTTTCTATCAATGACAAAGAGCATTATGTATTACTCCTGCCACACCATTGTTCAAGGTTACCACATAGTTTTATGCTGAAACTTCGTAATAGAATATTTTAAAACTGGCTCATCATGAGATCGAAAATGATCTATGACTTCTCCTTGGGGTTAACAAATTCTCTAGAATTTTTGATTGGGGCTGAAGATGGGGATTGCAGGTATTCTCCTTGTTTTACACTGATCAGAATTCCTTTGAGGCATCATCATTCATACCAGTATAGCAAATAATTGGCATCAGTACAACAAATGCATCATTTTCACACTCTAAAAGTTTTAACTCTTTGGAAGAAGGCCAGTTACCTGGGTTTGTACATTCTCCAAACTATCAAATATTTTGAAAGGACAGTTTCGGTATACAAAGATCTCTCCGCATTGTGGGGTCTAAGGAGGGTCAGATATGTGCTATCTTATGTGGGTGCAAAGAGAATGTTTCCTTTATTAAATACGTCAAAAATGTGCGCTCAATCATAAATGACTAATAGAGTGTCTACTTTGGTGGATGTCTAACCCCCAACTTTTGTGATAGAGGTCATTGACACCATATATCATACCCATCAATTAGAAAAAGTAATTGCAAGAAAAATAGTCTATCAGCAGTTTTGTGGATGATTGCCAGCTTTGTTTAGGCTTGTTTCACCGAGTTATTTTACAGTTGGTTGAGATCATCTACTGATGCACCCTTCTTTGTTCCTGGGGAGGGCAAGAATTTTTAAGGCCTTCACATTTTTAGGTGCCCCTGGTACTCTAATATACATTGTCAAGATGGAAGATGCTCGAGGAGAATATAATTTCAGCTCTATGCGTGAACTGCAAAAAATTACTTCCATGTTGCTTATGCTTTGCTCTTGCTCTCATTTTCTGAAGGGTACTTTGTCCAGTTTTGCCCTTTGCAGTCCTATTTTGTAGGAAATTCTGTTCTGTAGTCTGCCATGCAGACTATTTGACTGTTCTTCCACTTCTCAACGAAGCATGCTAATAGGCTGGAAGGAGTGCTATAAAACCATCAAACACTGTGATCTGTGTCTGTGGCATAGTAATGACGAAACTGTGAACCATAGTGGAGGATTAGGATTTTCCCTCGACAATTATTGTGGAAAATCATAGTTAATAAATTTACCTATATGCTAACCTATGTTTTGAGATTCAGTTCCTCTGATTCACCCTCGAAGACAGTCTTTACAGCAAAGAATGCCTCGTTTGTTAAAAAAACTATTTCACATGTCTTGTAAGGGCCTGAGTAGCACCTATAAACAAAAAATGCATCATGGTGTTTGGAAGATGAGTCGCATGGTGTGCTAAGTTTACTGCCTTCTGTTGGGTTTTGTATCAAGTTTCCTATATCAGGGTGCATGCTTGAACCCATTGTCTCAGTTGCAGAACAGCAATTAAAAAACAGGAGAGATAAAATTCAGACTTTATAATCACCTCATTATTAGTCAACCTGTAAACTTGGACTCTCCACGCTTAAAGTTAAAATATATCTTATAATCACATTTACATGCTTTTTGGCTGCTTTCAGGTTTATGCAGTTGGAGGGTTCTTTGTTTTAAGATGGGCGTGGGCAAGATGGAACGAGCGGAGGGGAAGAAGGAAGCCATCCGATGAAGAACCATCTCCAGCGGATGACTAGTGTTTGAATTGCCATGCAACAGACTTTGCACTGTATGAACTGGGGAGTTTGGTCAGGGGATTAAAGGCCAGTTTTTTTTTCTTTTTCACTTGTTTAAGCATTTATAGCCTTCAACATGACTCATGCCTATTCTGGTCACCTTGCAAAAATAGCTTTCGAGGAACATTGCTTTATTAGTTTCCAATTTAAATACTTTCAAGTCCTGCTCTTTTTCCTACTTTGTACCGAGCTTTGCTTTAAGCCAGAATCAATGTTTGGTGCATAGTTTCAATCAGTTAGAAACATCTCCAAAATGTTTTGAAAATGTTTCAGAGACATTTTAAAAACAAAATGGAAACAAAGAACATCTTGCTGCAAAATATTTAAAAATACCTTGAAACGTTAAAATGTAAATATTTTGATATTCAATCACGGATATGTTTTAATTTTCATGCTTGGGATGGTATATAACTCTTGGGAAAAAAGCTATCCAAGAAGGCGGAGTACTTGCCTTTTGGTGACCAAGAAGGTGGGATCCTGCCTTCACCAAGCAAATCATGTAAACTGGTTGAGGCTTGAAATTCGGTTACCAATCCTTTTTTTTTTTTTTTTTTTGTGGTTGTTTTATTTTTATTATTTTTTGAGGTTCCCTTGGAAATTAAAGTATTTTTCTATTAATAGTACCAAAAACAGAAAAAAAAAAAAAAAAAAAAAGCAAATGAAACTGTATCTTAAAAAATTGTAGAATTTTTACTCGGTCCCCTTAGAACATCTCCAACTCCGACTTAAATTTATTCAATGATTATCTTTATTTTCTTTTAAATTTGAGTGTGCCTTTGTTTAAATTTAAATTTACCCATTAAAATATTTTGTATCAAATCAAATTTTTTACTCAAATGTTAATTTAAATTTGAGTAAAAACTTAAATCATGGTTGAAGATATAACTGGAGATGCTCTTAGAAACAAATTACTATTATCTATAAGACTTTTAATCCGACTATATTCGCCCAAAATAATTCATATGATTCACATTCGAATGTGAATTTAAGGAAAGTTAGTTGCACTAAAAACGTAAATTTATTAATAACAATGAGCTGGCTTACAAGAATGCTAGCAGGTTAAATATGAAACAATGATACACTTGTTAACAATCTGTACACAAGCTAATTTTACCGACACGGATGGATGTGCGCCGATGTATAACAGAAACGCCTGAAGACAATGTCTTAGAACCTGGACCACCTCAAAATGCATCACTTCATGTGTATCATTATTGAGCTTTCCTGGTTACTTCCTCGGCAAATATCCCGAAAATGCAAAGGTTCACAGCTAACTCTTTATTCTATCAGTAGGGCCAGTCCCGAGATCCATCTCAAATATGGGGCTCCATCTTCGTGCGCCATCCCTTCATATCGTATGATCTGTTAATTTATAAGTTGAAACTTTCTCCCAACAAGACCATTGCCTACAAAATTCCATCTGATGCCCTTCCTTAGAAAGATCCTCAGCTGGATAGAATGGCCAAAAGTTGGTGCTATACATCAGGATTAGCCCAAAATTTAGTGTTTTTACTTGGATTCGAAGTAGCTATCATATATAGAAAGCTGATCAAATGCATCAAAGTTTGCCTTTAGTCCAACAAATTGGCTGCCAAATTGGGCGCAACCAGCATCAGGCCACCTACATCCTCCATCTCTGGTGCGTAATGGGCATAGAGTTTCACACACCCGACTAATTGGATTGTTGGAGACATCATCATCTGCCATAAGAGTAACAGAGACAGAGACATCTGATTGCTCATCATTCTGCACAGAACCATCAGATGCTATTTTGGAAGGAGAATACATTAGTTTCTGAGGAATATCTGCTGGGTTGCTTTCAATGTCTACAGTGCAGTTGCCATCCCCTGAGAAGTAAACCTTGCACCCCAGTGATTGTATTGCCCGCTTTATGGATGCAGTTTCCTTGCTGGCTCTCTTTGCTAAATCCACGGCCAAGCTGCTGTTGTGTTTCTCATTTCGCAACTCTGCTGCCAAGGACTCTGTGGTTGCAGTTATTTCTTCCACTTTCCTTTCCGCCACTTCTTTTTCCTGTTAAGATTTGTAAACATCATATTACTCTCTCTATGAAACAGGGATGATGCAGGCTATGATACCAAATTGATGTAGACTAGAAAGAAGAAATGGAGATGGGAAGAGAATTAAGAAGCAGCAGCAAAAGAGAATCAAGAAGAATGGGAGAAGAAATCAGAAGAAATAACTAGGAAAAGACAAAAGACCCTATTTCAATCAATCAATAATCAGTCTAATGAACATCTTACATCCATCATCACTCAACCCTAAATCAAAGAGTCCTAATAATCCATTCCCTTTGTAAAGTGATCACCTGACCGTAAATGAACAAAGATGACAATTATTCATAAGATTTATCTATCTTTATGTAATAAAACGGCAAGTTCTTGACTTATTAAAACATAATGACGGTCTAGGATTCCTAACAATGGATAATAGCAACTTTGTACCAATACCAACAGAATAATAATTATCTCCATGAAATCCTAATGTGAAGGTTTACATTACAATAACAAATGACAATCCGATTCCTAACAAGGGATAATAGCAACTTTCAACTTGAAAAACTAGGATAAGAGTCCACTTCACTTTGCATAGACCAAGAAAAACCAGCTTATTGACCATGTATTTGTACCAAAAATACATTAGAACGTGCATCTTATTTATCTCACCCCTGTCCAGTCGCATCATTTAGCTAAGTATTGTTGAACTCTGATGCAGAATAATTATTTTCAAATCCTGTTGTAATCGTTCATGCATGTCATGACCTACAATTCCAACCAACTAATAGCAATGTCTGCAGTTAAACAGGCTCTTTTACCTAGATAAGTCGAATTTTAGCCTCCGTCGGCGGCCTCTTTAAGAGTCTTCAATGGAAATATGGAGAAAAAAGACAGTCATATTCATGCCGCATGACTAACAATAAGGTGATATACCAGTGAAAAATATACATAGGAGGAATTGAGATTGACATGACAGCGACTTAACCTATGCAGGCTTTTGTAATGCATAAATGATGACCAGATAGCAGAGAGAACAATACTCAATAAATAAATTGTGGCACAAAATTGTCCATAATTTTTTCTTGTCAAAGCCACCACTTGGTATAAGATCAAAGTTCGGAGCTATCTGCATATAAAAATATGGCAGGGTTAACAGCTAGAAACAGAAGTGATCTACCTTCTGCAGTTCAAAGAATTTTTTAGCCATGCTTCTAAATTGAGCTTCAAGCTCTCCAGCTTGGGCTTCCAATGGGCAAGCCCACCGCAGATGGTACTGAGGCCACAGAGTTGGAGCTAAAGCTGCTGCTGGCGGCAACAGTGGACCTTCGTGTTTTGATGGATCATAAAAAGGGTTGTAGTGCGTGTGAGAACTTCCCTCTGAAGCCCGCAAATCCGCCAAATACATCCACAAGCATCCACAGGTATCAGAAACACCTGATTGCTGTCTGTCCTTTTCACTAAAATTAAAAGGGAATAGGTAAGTAAATCGGTATTCCAGATTGTTTGATTAAAGTCGATCCCAAGAGTTCACATCTCAAGCTATAGAGTACAAGGCAATGAACAGACAAGTAAATCCAAAATTTATTAAGTCTTATCCACATAAACACATAAGAAAACGATAAATTTTTTCTCCTACATGACAAGTTCTACCATTCAAGGCCACATACTGAGCTGAAGCTTTACCCGTGCAAAAAAAATAAAAACTACACTAGGAACACTTGCGCAGAATCTAGTAAAGCAAGCTCTAGTACCATGAGATGGTCAAGACACATAATCCCAACAAGGATTCAAACATCGAGTGAGACCGTTTAATACAATACCATTCCGGATGCACTAAAATTTCTCTCACAATCTTTTACCATTCTTCTACTAAATTCTTCACCTGCCATACACTTTAACTCCACAATACGAAACCTTTGTCACCCTCCAACTTGACTACATTTTTCCAAAATACAGTTCTGGTGCATTTTTTATTTTTATAACTTCTTTCTAGCAAACTATCTATATTCCCACTATGATTATCTTACTGCCGACTAATCATTGCATGTATCAGACAGAACAATGTGATTTCAACCAAGGTGCAGATTAAAAGTTTTAAGCTCATAGTACCTGAATTTCAGTTGAGCCTAATTTTGGTGATCCCATTCACAAGTAAAACTCAATGATAGCAGTTTCACCTTAAGATTAAAAGATGAGCTCTCCTTTTAGCATAACTAATTCAAGAAATATAACTAACTGCTCAAGTTATATAATATATTCAAAAAGCCTTTATCTCTAGAGGAGGTAGGCTAACTCTGGTCCACTTTCTTTTGGCTTCTATTCCTATTTACTACATGTCTCTCTTTAGATTACCGAGTTTGGTTGCTAGAAAAATTGAAGGTTTGATGAGAGATTTTTTATGGGAGGGATTGGAGGAAGGTAGGAAGGACTATTTGATTTCATGGGAAGTTGTGTCTAGACCGAATGAGGCTTTGATGGAGAAATGGCTTTAGAGATTCCTTTTGGAACAAGGCTCATTGTGGTGTTTCATTATTAGAAACAAATATGGGTTACAAGCTAATGGTTGGGATGCTAATGGGGTTGATAGAGGTAGCTTTTGAAGTCCATGGAAATTTATCGCTCAAGGGTTACCAATTTTTTCTCAAAGAATTAAGCTCATGGTGGGTGATGGAAATATAATTCGTTTTTGGGAAGATGTATAAGTTGGTGAGGTTCCATTGTGTGAGCTTTCCCTCGTCTTTATCGTATTTTTTTATTTCATGTTTATAAAATTGTTTCATTAAATTCAATACGAGTCTTCTATCGTGTCTTGGGATTTTGGGTTTCGAATAAATCTTAATAATAGGGAGTGTTCGGAGGTGGTGGAAATTCTTTCATCTTAACAATGTTTCATTGACTCATGGTTGTTTGGATCTAAGAATATGGACTATCGACCTTTCTGGCAATGTCTCTTGTAAATCTTTCTTCCAATCTTTAATGATGATTCTTTTTTTTCCGTTGTTTCCCCCTTCGAGGGTGATTTCAAAAGCTAAAGTGCCTTTAAGGTGCAAATTTGTGTATGGATAATTACTAATGGCAAACTTCGAGGGTGATTTCTTTATTATCCTATTGCATTCTCACTATGGAATAAATTGTTTAGACTTGTTGGGCATTGTTGGGTGGCATCATGGAAGATGCTTTCGATGTTATGCTTGGATGTTTTGAGTGGGGGAGAGAATAGATAGTGGAAGACTTTGACATTGTGCGAATGTGCATGGAATTAGGGGTGTCAACCGACATTTAGGGTCGGAAGTGGCTACTTCCGCCAGCCAAACCGAATCTACTTGGAAGTAGAAAAGACAAACCAAACTGAACCGATTTACAAGACCATCCAAACTGATAACCAACTTTTAATGACGGTCGATTTACGGTTCGGTCATCCAATAGGCTTAAATTCTATTGTAGACCTAAAATTCTTTTGGCCCAAACCTAGTTAATTTGCCCGGTAGGTCTCATTCTCATTAGTCTCCATAGGTTCATCAATCACTCCTGTAGCATTAGCCAAAGTTGTATTCCCCTCCATCTAAATAAAAATTTTAATTGAACAAATTAAACAAACAAGCTTAAATATAAAAAAATCAAGATTCAACGAATACAAAAAGCTGTGAATCAGATAAACACAAAAGGAGAACATGTAGAAATACTTTGTATCATACAAATATTAGGTGGCATAATTTATAGTTTGAGATCCAAAAAAATAGATAGAATAATGTATGGTCAGAAAAATGAGAGAATTTGGGGTAGGTACTCTCAAGTATCAAGATACAAAATGAAAGAATTTGGGGTAGGTACTACTTTTAAGAAGAGGATAAAAATGAAAGAATTCAACGGCTTTTCAAGTAGTGAGGTTCAAGACCCCAAAAAAAAAATGTATTCAAAAATATGTATAAAAAATTAGAGTAAGGAAAAAAAAAAGAAAAACGAAATTGATAGTTGTGGAGAGATAGATGATTAGAGATAGTGAAAGAGAAATTTACCAGTCAAAGAAGGGTTGAGATCTAGTCGATACTCGATAAGGTTGAGATATGTTTCTACTCAATAGTTGATGGCACGGTCAACCTTGAGATCTACTCGATAGGGTTGAGATATGCTTCTACTCGATAGTTGATGGCATCTTGTGGTCGACTGATCCATGGATGTAGAATAGTAGAAGAAGAGGAAGCTTAGGGTTTTTTCATTTGAGAGAAAGACAAGAGAGAGGCGGCAAAAGAAAATAAGGTATTCTCAAAAGTGGAAAAATAGAGTTTGGTTGCTTTTATATTTTTGTTTTTTTTAAAGGACAAATCCATAGTATATATATATATATTTTATATTATTAATAAATATATTCGGACGGTTCGGTTAATTCGGTTTGTTTTGAAGGTATCCGTCAGTCGAACCGATTTAATTGGTTAATCAATTTTTACTTCTGAAACAGACCTGGGATCACTATTAACCGTCCGTTTTGTGTTTGGAATGGTCGGTTGCGGTTTGGTTTGTCGAGTACTTGTGTATTTTGCATAGCCCTACGTGGAATGCTATTGTTTGGGTGATATGGTTGGAAAGGAAGGCAAAATTTTTTTATGATAAATGCAATGAAGTTAAAGATATTTGAGAACCGATTTACTTTTTGACTCCCTTTTGGATCTCTATGTCTAAAGATTTTGAAGATACCCCTCTTTCTAGCATTTTTTCAAATATAATGAATTGACGTTGAATTGTTTTTTTTGTTTTTTTTCCCCAATTTTATGTCTTAGTTTTTGGATGTCTTGTCCAACTTTGACATGTCTATTGTACTTTTGTATTTTATGATTAATGAAATCATTGTTTTTTATTAAAAAAAAGTGTAAACTTCATCCACCCTCCCTGTAGATAAGTCTAAATTCAACGACACCTCCTTTTTTCTGAAATTTCATTGCACCACTTTCTAGTTAATATATCCACTTTATTCATACCCCTAGCCATGGCCAACCGTTACTGACATCTGAAAAATGGCTAGCATCATCTTACTTTTTTTCAAAATACCAATTTTACTCTCTCTTTCTTCACAATGCATAGCACCTCTCTTTCACTTTTCCTCTCCATTCACACACACCATCATCCACTGCCACTGCACTATCTAATTCACCAAACAAAAATAAATAACATCATATTCAAACTCTATTTTTTTCTCGATTTTAGATGAAAGAAAGACGAATAACCACAATGGGCAACCACCAACACACTATTACAACGCATAGCCACCACTGTGCACCAAAATTCCACCATGCCATCATTCCACATACACCACACATAAACATCCACCCAAAACATCAAAAACTACCATCAACCCCAATACACACACGCATACAAACAAAAGCACACAACCAAATCAAAATCAATTTTCAATTTTAATTTTCCACCTTGATGTTCAAATCATAAGCTAAATCGAAAAATGTCACTACCCCATTTGCCAGCTCTCTTTCTTTCTTCAGTTACTTACAGTAACCAACATTAATTGATACATAAGGTGTAGTTAGTATGGAAACTCAGAAACAAACCTTTCAAAA
>CAUOFW020006317.1:0-24372 GCA_963454935.2 Ilex paraguariensis | reverse complement strand
GAAGAGAGAGAGAGAGAGAGAGAGAGAGCTAACCAGGGTTCTGACCGCAGCATGAACAGTATAGCCTCTTTGGAGTAGCCGCTCGACTAGGCCTGAGCCTAGGAGCCCTGAGGCGTCCATGACACAAACTGTGCTGGAGTTTTGGTGAAAAGAAGTTGGTGCCATGAGGAGAGAGAGAGAGAAGATACACTGTGGTTTGGAGTAGAGAGGATTAGATTGGAGACCATGAGTTTGTATTATAAAGCCTTAAGATGAGCAAACATTCAAAGGGTGCGGCTTGCTAGTTGATAGTTGGGCAGTAGTTGTTGCCAATGGAGAGAGAGAGGAGAGAGAGAGAGAGAGAGAGAGAGAGAGTGGGTTCCATCAATACTTTGGTAAGATTTGTGGTGTTAATAACCCCGGGACACACAGACCGAAAAAAGACACGTGAATGAAGGGACAAGGGGTTGGTTCATCCACGAATTTCTTGTATATCGGGCAGTTTAAGTTGATTTTTTGGAATGTGAAAAAGAAGTTCAAATTGTGAAATAAAAAAATTAAAGTTAAAAAAAAAATTAAATTATTTAGAATGTTTTTGAAAAAAGTTTTTTTTTAAAGTTCTTGGATGAGTTTTATTTTTTTAATATTTTTTTGTGCTAATAAAAGTTAATTTTTATCTAAAACAATTGATGAAAAAATTATCAAATAAGATCAAGACCATATGTACCAGACTTCTTTTCTTCTAAATCCTCCAAGTACAGAAATTTTCAATCACCTCCGAATAGGCCCATTGCATATGAATGTGATTTTGTTGTTTGATATATGAGTTCAAATATTTTGATTTGGGTTGAAAATAGTAAAATGATGCTTGCAAATATTGTTTAGAAATAAACAAATTGTTGAGGCTTTAGTTTTGTGGCTCCAATCTCACCTTTTGAGCTAATAAATTAGGGTAAAATATACGGACATCCTTGAGTTTTGACAATATTATATGGACATCCTCTAATATTTTACAAATAACAAAGTGACCATCTGAGATTTGAAATGCATTGTACATAGATCCATTTCGTCTCCTTTTTGTCAATGTTATTAATAAAAAGTGATGATTTCATCTCCAATTTTTTTATTGTTTTCACAATTACCCTTCTCCAAATTTAGTATCCAAAAAATTAATATAATTTAGTACTTCAATATTTTGATTAAATGAATTTTAATATTAATTTGATAACAATAAAAATTAATTTGTATTAATTCGACAAAGTTGAATACAAATTGGACAAAATTATATATTAATGTGATAAAATTATATATTAATTTACAATCTAAGATTCATTTTGTATTAAATATTTTTTAGTGTTGATTAAACCAATACAAAATTGATCTTAAATTATAGATTTATATTTTTTTAAATATTTTTTTGTTGCATTGCGTCTTCCCTCCTACTATATCACTTAATAAACTTTATTTGGTCAAGATTTAATCATGCATACTTAAACCAAATCAATCGTTAACCCCCACTTTTTTTTATTTAAAGAGAATCGCTCGCCTATGCTTGGTAAACTCAAAAACATCTGGTCCATGTGAAAATAGGTTAAAATAATTTAAAAAGTTGATTTGAAAACTGAAAAATTGATAGTCTAAATTTAAAAAAAAAAATTAGTACCAAAAAAATTGATAATATTGTCAAAAATATAATCTAAGGTCATTTTTGTGTTTATTTGACCAATAACAAATAATATTTAGTACATTAGATTATAAAATAATATTTAATTTTGTCAAATTAATACTCAACTTTGTCAAATTAATTTTTATTATTATCAAATTAATATTAAAATTCATTTAATCAATTTTTTGGGTACTAAATTATACCACTTTTTTGGATACTAAATCAAATTTTGTTTGATTTTATTAAACATTTTATCTTATTTTATTTTTTTGGAGACTAAATTTAGCGAAGTGCAATTATAAAAATAATAATTTTTTGAGATAAAATCATCACTTTCTGTTGACAATATTGACAAAAGAGAGACGAAAGAGATCTAAGCGCGCGCGCGCGGGGGGGGGTGTGTTAGAACCCTTGGGAGGTCTTGTACAACTATTTAGGAGATTTATTTAATGGTCATTGATCCCATAACCTTTTTGTTTATAATTATAATCTGATCAGTTCTTTAAAATCCGAGTTTGGACTTTTGATTATGACTAATGGACTTTGACTGTGGTACCGAGAAATAAAACTTTGGAATTATACCTCCCTTTACTATATTTTTAGTTATTTTTATTATATTTATGAGTATTTTTATCAGTACCTAAAAAAATGATAAAAATATGTATCATAATAGTGATAAAAACACCCACAAAGGAGATAATTTTTTTATATGAAAAAAATAGCTACCACAAATATGATAAAAATACTCACAATAGTGATAAAAACGTCTACAATAGTTATAAATTACCCATAAAAATAATAATTTTTTTGATTATAAAATGACCTAAAAAAATTATAAAAAAAACTCTTTAAGATAATAAATTTTGTAGATGCCGTATCGATTGTTTTTTCAATGTTGTAGTCAAATCCATGACTAATTAACAGATCGACGTTTTGTCCTGTATCATTAATTGTAGGTCATCTATATGCTTGATTGATCATTGACATGTTTAGAACAATTAGGTGGACGATGGATCAAGGTGATGAATTCCTTTCTTTGTGTGTTTGGTGGACAGTTTTTTCGCCGGTTATAAAGTTGAATACACGAAACCTTCTCATCTTTGGTTCATGGGTTTTGGTGGGATTTATAAGATGGATTTTGTCAAAAAATAGTTCAATGTATGATCCTATTTTTTATTTGATTATAGATTTCAAACTCGAGATTTGAATCTTGACTCATAATAAGTCCACAAGTAAAACTCATGTATAAGAATTTCAACAAATCCATGAGGTTCCGTAACAAATATTTGATGATATTTGTGATTAATCTGTAAGTCTCATATGTATTTATGTCACATGCCAAACGTGAGATTAAAAATTGTATATTATTCATCCCATAAACAAAACTTAAGCGTTGAGTTTTAAAGAATTTCATAAATTCAATGCAATCTCAATCTTAAAAATCATCGAATCAGCCCAAATGTCATGCTCACAGTTTTAGGACTCAATTCGGCACGGGTATGCGGTTGTTTGTCAACTTAATTTTTTTTTTTTTTTTGTTTTACCAAGAAATAAAGAGTCTGCTTGGATTGTGTCTCCAAAACAGTTTTCTATTCTCAAAATTTTAAAAAAAAGGAAGATGTTGTATGATTAGCTTTTTTGTTCTCCAATTTTTTGAAAATTTTGGGAATTGAAGTGTGATTTTAAAAAACAACATAATGGTGTTTTTGGTATTTTCTAAGTTAAAATGAAAACACAAAAAATAGGATGCATCTCCGAATTAATGAGGTCTCCACTTCGAGATTTGTCGGAGACAACAAATGGTCACTGTGAACTTCTTCTTCTCCACACACACAATTAGATATACACTGAAATGGGGCTATGTAGAGCTTCTTTCACAAGCAGAGATACACTAGGTGCAAGTAGTTTTGTCTGACCATTTATGCTCTCTCTTTTTGCATGTCGTGGGTTATAATTTCAATTGGCATTTTGTTAATGAATTTATACTTTTTGTGGTTTTTTTTATGTTCTCCCAATTTTGTACTTTAACGGCATGTTTGACCTATGAAATCTGCATCTTCATTTGGGTATTTTCTGAATTTGACATGAATCTAAAATGTTGCCAGGTTTATATGTTGTGCTTACAATGTTTACCGGCTATTTGGTTGGATATGCTGCATTCAGAGCATTGTTTGGCCACGGTCCTATTATGATGACCTCCGGAGTGGCTGTTATAATTCTTTATCACTTTTCCCCTGCTGAGCACCACACCCTGAGCCCACCCCACAAAAAATAAGAATTCCCACACACAAAAACTCTCTCCTCCTACAAAACTAACTCTTTTGGTTCATCTGCTAGTACCGTAATTAGTGTCTGTTTACAAAATTTCAGAGTACTGCTGGGGGAATCCTTGGGTTAGTTTGTGGCATGCTTGTAGAAATGCTTCTTTTTATTGTTAGAACTTCCAGTCAAGATTTGGGACCCAAGTCTTCTGCTTCCAAGCTAAAGAAGGATCAATAAACTTGGTCTTGAGAGGTTGGTCCTATTCTTTTTGACTTATATAGTTCTATAATCTATTCATGCGATTGTTCATGTGATTTCATTTAAATTTAGTGCCAACTGCATTTTGGCTCTTTATTCAGATGTTGGTGAACTTTCTTTTTTTGCTAAGTTCATTTGCCAACTGTATGAACGGGGACACATTCTTTGAGAGAGCCAGCGAGTAGCGTCTAATTGTTGATGGTTGGCCGGAATTCCTAGTGTTCATGTTTTTCTTATTCCACAGGCTGTAGCAATGGGAACATTATAAATCATTCCTTCCAAGTAACTCATGGTTCAAAGAATTGGCTGGCAAATCCAATTCTGCCATTTCTGCTCTGAGAACTTTACATGTTGTGCCTATAATTTTTGTGAGGTCGGGCTTCTCGATCTCCTTTGAGGTGTCCAACCCAGTAGGCTGGGCTGAAGAACTTTTCGGTGATGGATTCTTTTAGTGAAATGGAGTTGGGTTGAAGCCTGCTTCTGGATTTGGGTTCGTGGTAGCAAAACCATCCATTTTGGGCCACTGGCAGGACAAAACAGAAGTTATTATCTGGGCTTTCGGTTAGGTACTTTCTTTCTTGGGTTTTAAGGGGGTCGGTATTCTTTTTTGAAATTATAGGGCAGAAAGTATTATTTTTAAAAATATAGGTCAAAAAACACACAACTCCTAACAAATCTCTAAAATACCCTCTTCAGTAGAATGAGAATCGATTCCTATATTTTTGCTTCTATAACCGAATCTTAAAGAATCTCAACTGTTACACATAAATCCCTTCAATATTGTCAGAAACTCCATTCTTCCAAAAACTTCCATAAAACCTCCTTTTTGATTTTCAAAACTTCCTGTTGATCGTTGCTGAAGAAAGGATTTTTTCAAAACTTCACTATCCAAATTTTCACCTTTGTCTGCAACATAAAGACACCAACAAACCACAACCCAAATTTAAGGAAAGGAGTTCTAGAAAATTTACCAACATTGTCGTCGATAACTCTGACGGACTGGGAAATTTCAAAGATCCGAAAGCCATGAGTTTCTGACACTTTTAGCTCTTTACTGGAGAATTGGTCGGAGAAAAAATTAGGACTTTGTTTAGGTGAGATTTTACTGGGATTAATTATGTTTGCTGGGGGGATTGAGAGAGGGTTTGAGAGAGGGTTTTGTTATGATTTTGAGGATTTTGGGGCAGAGATAGTTTTTTCTCTTGATGGGTTTTGATAGGAATAAAGTTAAAGTACAAGAAATTAAGAATGATTATCTGCAAATATGAGTGGTTGTAGCAGAAGGATGGAGAAGCATGGGAGTGGTTGAATTTTTTGGAAAAGAAGTTGATAATTCAAGAAAAATATTTATTCTTTTATTTTATCTACTTTTTTTCACCTCAATTACCTTTCTGCTTTTAGTGTTTGGTACTACATGCACACCAAGTGTTCGATCATTTGTCCAAAAAAAAAAAACCAACAAGGTCATATACATTGTTATATGCATCACGTCAATATATGTAGTGTGAAATTGATTTGCAATAGTGTGACATTGGTTTCTAGTAGTGTGACATTTTCTAGTACCAGTGTGATATTGTCTTGTAACACTTTGACATTATCGTGCGAGACATCAAATCATCTTTCGAATCAGAATTATCATCTTAATTATTACGATCATCCTTATTTTAGTTATCATCATTGACATGTATCTTCACACGAACATGACATTTATGCTCACATGAACATGATTGACGTTAAGAGATCGTAACAATTTTTTTTTAAAAAAAAAAAAAACATATGCACGATATTATAGCAGTGTGAATTTGGTTTGTAGCAGTGTGATATTTTCTAGTACCAATGTGACATTATCGTGCGAGGCAGTAAATTATCATTCGAATCAGAATTATTATCCTAATTATTATGATTTATAAAAAAAAATAAATTATACAAATATGGAAAAGACATGAATATTTGAATAACTTAAGTTGAATGAAAGAGAAAAATATAATTTAAAATTCAAAAATGTTATTCCATAAATTTAGGAAACTAAATCCCTAATATAACTGTCATATTTGTCTCCCATTAATAAAGGAAATGGGCAATTTCATAAGAGAAAAAATTACAATTCAGCAAAAGTGTACCTCTTCACCAAACACTTACACACAAAGGTACTTATACACATATGTTTAATATTGAGGTATTTTTACACAAACAAGTATGAGATGGTATATTTTTTCACAATTTTCCCTTCTTTCTTGGTCTAAGTTCCCCTTCCTGGTCTTCATCTAATTTTTTTTTTCTCCATAGTTCCTTTCACTGGCTCTGTCGGAGGAAAAGTAGTAGCCAAAAACACCCGTAAAATGTTGTTCTGCAGAACAAGGTACACGTCAGAAACTCGAGAAATGTCTGAGGTTTATAAGACTACCAAGAAAAAAATGAAGTTTCACTTAGGTATCCTAGAACAAAATTTGCCTTGACTCATTGTATGTATTTTGTAGGATTAAAGATCACTCACTATAGATAGGACCATGTTAAATTTGAAATGTTAAGATTTGGAAGGAATATATTTGTGAAACAATTGACATAGGAGATAAATTAAGAGAATTAACTTCGGATTGTGTGGGCATGCTTGTAGAAACAATGGTAAAAAATGTTCGAACTAACTTACGCGCACCTCAATTAATCTTTTTTTTAGTCTGGTCAAAAGTAAGTCATTGAGTATTCATGAGAGATAAATTTTTTATAACCTGATCCTAAAGGATTGTCAAGAGTTAAACTCAACGTCTGAGAGTGATATGTAAGATAATATATTACCATTAATAAAGTACAATAAGATTCATATACCTGATATGAAATAATAAGAATAAAACTTTATATTGGAATTAGTATACTCTTTAGTTGATAGCCACTTTGGAAAATTGCATGCCCTCCCCCCCCCCCCCTCCACTCCCTCTTTCATTTTCTTGGGTCCCACAAAAATAGAAAAAAAATTATTTGTAATTCTTCCATCTAACATAATCTGATCTAAAGTGATAAGGCCTCTGGATAATATAAAAAAACATTCGTCATTATGACGAAGTGTCTATTTTTAATCCTTTTATCAAAGAAGATTTGCCTTTGGCTCTTGTGAAAGTGTTATCAGATAACACTTGATGATTGAAGATTTGCCATTAATAGGAATATGTCAATTTTCTTTTTCAGGCTAAGGCTAGCAGGCAGCAGCTAATTTGGCCCTCTACTGCTGATTGCATTATCCTTTCTCTGAAACTAAACTTTTGGCTGCTATCATGTAATCTTTTTTTCCCTTTCATCATGATTAATTACTAGTTAATTTCTTATTACCATGCGAAACTCCAAAAGAATGAGTTTTTTTTTTGGGATTCTTTTTAATTTATCCTTTTCTTAATTTCCCTCATATTGAAACGTTTGTAGTTAAAAAAATTAACTCATTTTTTTAACTACAGACGATGGGTTAATTGTACCGAAAGTCTTCAAAGTATATAAAATTTGTCTCATTTTGGTTCTTAACATATTGAATATATTTTTATGTGATCCTTCAAACAAATAACATCCAAATTTTTAACGATTTTTTTTATCATAAACTTATCACCTGATACTTAAATATAAGGAAAAAATAATTTAGGTAGTTCTTGACAAAAAAAATGTAAAATGGATAGCTCTTGATCAAATTTTGGATAAATTATGATTAAATTTGTGCAATTTAGATAGCTATTTGACTAAAATTTGAATAAAAATTTGGTCAAAAATTATTTAAATTATTTCTTTGCCCAACTTTACCAATAAGATAGAGGTGAATTTGAATCTTTTCACCTCTTTAAAATTGGAAAAGTACAATAACGGTTCAGATTGAATTTATTTTAAATTAAATAATCTAAATTTCATCTAAATTCATCAAACTTAATCCAATAGCTCACAACACATCCCACACAAAATAAAATTTTGCCCAATTTAACTACACCTACACGCCACCCACCCTGTCTAACTCACAGCCTAAGTTAGGCATGCAACCTTCTTTCCAGACCAGGAGTCGTTTCTCCTTCTCTCTCTCTCCACTTGCTCTGCCATTGCTTCTTTGTAATACCCAAGTTAAAAAAAAATGAAATAACAATATTAATAATAAAAATAAAAGTGAATATGTTGGGTTTGAAAAGTTGCAGACTTTTGTTTAGCTTGGGATTTTTCCTTATGGGCTTATGGATATAATTTGAAAATCAGTGGAGATAATTTAGTTTTTGGTGTAGGGAGAAATATCAGATAATTATAGAGATTTACTTGGATAGAGTTTTAACATTGTAAAATTGTTTGTACACTAATTCTTTATTGCTAAGGGGACTTTTGTGTTATCAAGAATAGTTGACTCCTACACTTTATATTTAAATGAGTTCCTTTGTTGCCCTAGACGTCTACTGATATATAGATATATATGTTCTATTTCCATAGTAATACCTATACACATGTTAGAATAAAAGAAAGGAGGGAGAGACTAGGGTTTCAAGTAAAGAAAAAGGAAGAGAAAGAAGGAAGGGATTTAGAGAAGAAGGAAGAAAACTAGAAGATTTGATTGTCAACGTTAATCTTCATATTGAAATTAAATTATGCATTTAATCATTATATGTACATATATACAAGTTTGTAGCCTATTATATCTTGCAAGTAATCCATATAGGTAGGTTTATAGGGTTGAAATATGTGAATTCAAATATGATATGATGGGTATTTGTGTTAAGAAGATATTAGAAAAAAGGGGGAGAAAGAAGAAAACGTAGAGCATGGAATCTGGAATTCATAAGGTTGAAGGAGATAGAAATTCTGAAATTATGAAAACCTCCCCCTTAGTTTTAAGTAGTCTTATTTTGATCCCTATACTTTTATAAACTCAATTTTTGACTACCATAGAACTTGGTAATTTATAGAACTGACCCAATATGTTTGAAACAAATATGGTCATTTCAAAACAGCCCCCGAGTTATGAAAAATTCCTGAAATTTTGAAACGACCCCTAAAAGTTTTGATTGAGTGTTTAAAAATTAATTGTTACACCAATAAATCAAATTGATATTGTATTCTCGAAAAATGGGTCTCTAGAACCTTAAATAATATTCTGGAAAAATTATGGCAGGTCCAAAAATAGAGAATTCGTTTTTCAAGGAAATTACACTTTGACTCTAAAAGTTTCAAAAATTATGATTTGACCCCAAATATTAGAAACTTTTTATAAATTTCCCAAATTACTTTCATACCCTATTAGCTCACATTAAAAATATTATTTCTATGTAAATGATATATAAAGTATAAATCAATGGGTAGGAAGTATAAAAATTAAATATAGAATCGCTAAATGACGAAGTTAAGAATTGAGATTGATCGTTATATGTTATTTTGAATTAGGTGGTGATTGCATTGAGGTTGAGAAATAGGGCTTTGAATTGAATTTTGGGAATCAAGGTGAGTAGTTCATACATCTTTTTGAGAGAATTTTTTATATTAAATGTGTAGGTGCGTGCGTGTGAATTTTTCATATATATGATATATGTGTTGATGTTTGAGGTTGTAATTAAATGTTTTGAAATTGTAAACTATTATATATGTGAATTTTGGAAAAATTTGTGGGATGATTTTATATGGTGATGAAAGATAAATTTTGTGTGTTGGAACTAAAACTACAGTTTTTGTGTGTGTGAAAATCATGTTTATGAGACGGGGACTGGGTTACCAAGTCTAAATGATAACGAGATTGTATACCGGCGTGGTCGGTATAGAGATGTGCACATAGGGGCCGGTCATCAGGCTAGTGATGACAAGAGATGAGTCAGTCATAAGATTAATGATAACAAGAGACAGAGCCAGTCATCAGACTAGTGATGACAAGAGATGAGGTCACTTACCAGACTAGTGGTAACAAACATGATTTGACAAATGTATTTGAAACTGAATGTGTGTGTGAGTGTTTTGGTTTATAAATATTTTTTCATTTATAAAGTTATTTGTAAAAATGAGTGGGTGTTTGAGTTACAAATGTGTTTTCATTTATAAAGTTATTTGTGATCATAAGATCATTTTGTTTACATGATTATGTGAGAGGGATTGGAGTACAATTTATTGTACTTATGTATGTAACAAAGTTTATTTTTGTATATAAAATGTGAGATTTATTTTCACACCTCATTAGAGGTGGTTGCTATTCATGGACCTTTGTACTCATCTAAACATTTAAGATTTTTCAGGTGAGGATCAGGGTGAGGAGTAAGTCTACAAATAGACAAGGGATTAGAGGACTTAAAGATTTATTTTAATGTAGGTTTTCAAAAATAAAAGTCTTTTATAGTTTTGAGACAAATGTTTAATTGTTTTAGGATCAATATTGCTGATGCTTAGAGTAGTGAACCTTACGGTTTAATTATTGTTTTACATAGATTTAGTAATGATGTTGGTGATATTTAATTTATTCTTCTGGTATTTACTAGGTCAGTAGAATGAATCACTTTATTATTTGTCTTCCGCTATATTTTGCATTTATTATGCACAAGGTTGGTTGGTTAAGGCCTTGGTGGCCGGTCCGCCGCCCACCCTATGTGATCCGGGGTGGGGATGTGACACTCTTTGTCGTCACTAGGTATCTCCCCTCTCTCTCTCACGACACACACATCACCCTCCCTGTCTCACGACTCACACATACATAGAGACACGCACACCAGAAAAACACACGCACGCACACATATGACACATGTCGCCACACACATCCTACATATAACACACACATATCACACGTTGTCACATAGAAACAGACATACACAGAGAGCACACAAACACCCTTCCCCAAATTTCATACTCCCAGCGACACCAACGTCAGCTAGTGAAGACGCCATCAGTGAGGCCGCTTCCCAGGCTCTCCAGGTATCTCTCTTTCCCTCTTTCTCTCTCTTCTCACAGCCGAAACCCCTCTGTCACACCCACACCCAAACCCAAACCCAATCATCTCTCTCTCTCTCAAAATGGCATTATCGACTACTGTCTATAATCTGTTAAACAAAATGTCCCAAAGGATCTTGACTTAGCCCCTTCTCTTCCATACACGTAAATCTATAAGTGCTTAATTAGGGTTTGGTTTTCATAATGATTGTACGATTTTAGAATGGGAGTTTGATGAATTATATTTTTGTGCTGTCTTAGATTTCAGCATACATATGTGATTTAGTGTGGCCTTAAACTAAGAAAGGGGTTTCTGGTGCCGTCTTACTACTCTGGGCATTTGATTTTGTGCTTATATGAAGATGAACATCCACAAGGTACTATTATTTTTTCCTATTTGTTTTGTTCTCATACCTGTCCATAGTTTGGTACGTTGGTGTATGTTCAGCCAACAAATATCTCCTGCTACTTATGAGTTATGATTTTTTTTTGTTCCTCTGTTTGTACATGAAACTCAATGCTTCTTCTTCTTATTATTATTATTGTGATAACTGTGCATATCAAATGATTGTTGATTGAATTGTTAGTTTGATGTTTATTGGTGTTTAGTTTGTGATTTTTGTTTGCATGTCCGAGCTTTTGGGTTTCAATATGTTCAATGGAATAAAAATATTGTCATGTGAAGCTTGAGAGGCCCCTCACTTCATCTCTAACATAATTGTCCAAGCCAAACACAATTTTCGTGCGATTATGGTAATTAACTATGTTGTCGTAGTTGTCTATTAATCTATATATAATGTTTATTCTTAAATTGATAATTCATAACTATGCACACCATATGTCTATTATCAGTGTATTAAATTGTCTTTGGGTTGGGATTAGTATTTTTGCTATGGTTAGTTTTTGACTCTTTGTATTTGTATCTTTGCCTTTTTTTTTTGGTTTTGGGTGTTGGTGGGAAGTACCTTGAAGAGTGGTGTTTGTTGAAACCAATCTATGGTTGTTTGGGCATCTAGGTTTAGTTTAATTTGTTCTATATTTTTATTTGGTCTTAAAGCGTTAAAATTGAAGTGAATATGTCTTTAGCTAATGTCTTAGCATTCCAGTTACAATTTACAATGGCTTAAGTTGCAATGTGATTTTTTTTCTTTACATGCATAATGACAAACAGTTTTTGGACTCAATGTGAGTACTCGGGACTCAATACAAGTATTTAGCATTTGTGGGGTTGCGTTTCTATAGGCTTTCCATGTTACTGCCATTGATTTAGTAGTTTCTTTTGTTTGATGATTTCTGTAGGTAACTCTGATTCCGTGTTAACCATTGAGATTCAAATTATTGGTGAGTTCATAAAATTATTTGTGCTATGATATAACTCTTTGAGTTTTTGTTACATGGTTTGTTCTACTGAAAAATAATTAAGTTAAATAAGCCTAAGCATTGTAGTGGAGGGTTGAAAAAAATCTCCACCAGGTTGCCTAGAAGGATTAGATAAGCAAGTTTGTTGACATTGCTTTAGTTCGCTTTATTTAGTAAGACATTGTATGTTAATTTTGCTATGGTTCAATTTGATTCAAATTTTTTGGTTGGATTGATGTATTGGAATCTCGAATTGCAGGTCTGTGAACATGTTGGCAGTGAATGAGAATAGATGAGATTGGTATGTGTTTGCTTCTACTAATTTTTTGATTTTTTTCTAAGAAAATGAGGTGATTTTTTGCTTGAAATTTTCATCTCTGTTTCTTTTGTTGCACTTTGCACATCAACATACATGCACATAGCACATCAACACACATGCAACACATCAACACGCACCCACAAAGCACACACAACACACATGAGTCACCCAACCTCTTTTTTATTAATTTTATGCATTGTTTTATTTTATGATTTTTTTTGTTATGATATTTTTCAGATATGTAGTTTTCTTTGGGAATTGCTTGAGGACATTTTACGTTTATGAAAAACTAGTTTTCTACATTCGTTGGATAAAAGGTTGCCTATTTTTGGGAATTTGGTTGTTTGCCTACCTATATGCAGTAATTGCAAATGTGGCTGGGCTTTTGGTCTAATGGTACTTCTTATCTTGTGAAGACTTTGTTTTCTTGAGGTCAAGGGTTCAAGCCCCCTTCCCCCTGTCCCCGCCAAAATTTTTTTTAAAAAAAAAATAGGAATTTTTTCAAGCTGAAAATCATTATATCGGTGTTAGGTTGGAGTAGTTGAGAAAGTTCTCTCTCTTTTCTCACTCCCACACTCACATAGTTGAACACACACACATCACCGCACAACCCCCAATTTTCTTTCTAATTTGTGTCGTTTAATTCTAGGGCAGTAAATTACAAACATGAACAACATTAATTTTTAAATTCTGTCATCTCTAAACTTTGAACACAATTTGTGTTATTTGACAATTTTTTTCTTTATTTTCAACATTGAAATCTATTTTGTGATTTCTCTATTTTTACTCAAATTTTGTTCTTTTTAATTAAATTTCTCTAATTTTGCTAATGCATTGACCTTTTTTAGCTACTCACGTCGACACGTTTGAGATTGTGACTGTCAAGGTTGTAAGATTCTTTTTTCAACAACTTTTATTTTTCAATACATTGATTTGGCTATATATTTTTTAGTTTGTTGGAGGGATTGGTTGCCAAAGGGATTGGTTTTATGTGAATTAACTTGAAGATTAGGTAATGGTGCCATTGCCATATTTTTTGTGTATGCTCTAGGTGTTGGATTTTTGTTTATTTGGTTAATGTGGAAATCTTTAGGTAAAAGGCACAACAAGAGCTAGCATAGCATCCAGTGTAAGAGGTAATTTTTGTGTTTAGAAGTTTTCATCCAGTTCGTTTGAAACTTTGGATGCTCTACATCTATTGAGCATAAGTTTTTTTTACTTTTTTTTTTGTGTTTGAATGCAAATAATTTATTGTACATCCAGTCATTGGCCAATGTAGGACTTTAAGAGTTCTTCCAGCATTTAGATTTCATAGGCCAATATAGGACTTTATTGAATTGAAGGTGGTTGGGGGCCATTGTAACAATGAACTTAGTTGTTTAATATTAGAAAACAAAGCTAGGATTAGGTTTTCATTGAATATTGGATGACAAATGTAATATGGTTGACATTTTCATATTAGATATCAGTTGTGTTGGATAGAAATTAATTGCAGATGTAATCCTCCTCGCCCTATGCAGATATGCGTGTGTTCTTGATTAGTGTTTTTTTGGATAATTATGTTGATTCTAACAGATGAGAAAGGCAAGGGGCCATAGGTTTCAAATTTTTAGTTGTTTGGTTTTGCCTCACATTTTTTTAGGTGTACATGTAAACACACTTGGGGTTATTCTTCGATGATTTCACATCGAGAAGGCAATAAAGTCTTTGATCACAATCAGATAATTGTGTAGTGGTGGTTGTTAGCAATCTTATTTGTTTGTGTTCTTTGGTTGTATCTCTTAGCCCTAAATAAGTTGAATTTGAAGAGAGTTATTTCTTTCTTTGTGTACGTGTGTGTTTTGTGTGTATGTTTTATTTGTTCTGTGTTTAATAAGGTGAATTAGTCACGCATGGTTATAAGGATATGTTTGGTTAGATGAGAATTGATGGTGGTTTAGGTTTGGAATGAAGATTTTGGGAAAAATAAAATTGAATTGTGATTGAAAACTTTGATGATTGTTATATAAGTTTTGTAGACAGGTTGCGATTTTTTTTTGAGTTTTTATTTTTAGCGAAAAGTTTGACGAAATTTATTGAAAAAATGGCAGGACTTGATTGATTTCAATTTCTTTAATTAAAGCAAATGACACAAAAACTATTTTAAAATGGTGGGTTTTTTAGATTGCGAAGTGCCTTTAGACACAGGTTATTGTTTCTACAAGTATGCCCACACAATCCGAAGTTAGTTCTCTTAATTTATCTCCTATGTCATTTGTTTCACAAATATATTCCTTCCAAATCTTAACATTTCAAATTTAACATGGTCCTATCTACAGTGAGTGACCTTTAATCCTACAAAATACATACGATGAGTCTAGGCAAATTTCGTTCTAGGATACCTAAGTGCAACTTCATTCTTTTTCTAGGTAGTCTTATAAGTGCAACTGATCCATAGTATCCCACGGAGGTAGGGCCCGATCTTCTCTGGGCATGACTCTAGCCTGGCTGTGGGCCACATCATCTGTGCATTCATTCGATTGCCTCTGTTGGTGCTTTTCCCTAGAATGGCTGTACTCATGGAGGTCTGTAACTCCCTTAGGTGGTATATGACGATCCTGATAAGGAATATCATTTTGGGCTGGAGGTGGAGGTGGTGCTCTTGTATCCATGTCACCAAGTCTTGATTCTGTTTCATAAGATGCATGGTGGTTCGGCGATATGTCTCCAACTTGTTAAAAGGAGGAGAGTCTGCCATCCAAGGATAATTCCCAACGTCCGTTGTTAGGGCGGGGAAGCTCTCTGGTAGGTTCTGAGGGACTTGGGAGTTTGTGTGAGACTTGCTTGTGTTTCGAGTCGAAACCATCAAACCAATAGATGTATAAAGAAAACTCGAAGGAAACGATGAAAATCGTTCCTACAAACAGCGCTAAGCTAATGATGTTCGAAATTACTTAGCCCAAGTGCAGAACAATGGTTATGAGACCCAATGGGGGGTGGTGGGAATATTTAGGTTAATAAGGAAGTAAGAGATGAAGTTGAACAAAAAATAGAATATAAGTGGTTCACCTTAACCGAAGGACCAAAACTATATCTACTGTAATGGAGAATCTTGCTCCTTGGGGTTTATATTACTTGAAGAAGAAGATTACAGTGGATTTCTTGGCTTAGAGCCTTTGTATATAGTTTCTTGTGAAAACAATTTTATGGAACTCTCCTATACAGTGCATTCGGTTTTATTTATACAAGTAATCATCTAGGATTTCCTGTAATTCCTTCCTTCCCTTGGCTGATTTTGTGGTCCCTTCTTCCTTTGTCCTGTAGTGGTGTCTGACATCCTAACGCAAATTGTGCCCACAATCCTTAAACAGAATGTGTACAAATATTCCCTTTATCAAAGAGTAGGTGTTCGTTAGGAGTTTCAAAAATTGTCCCACTGTCCCTTGGACACGTGGCACGACGGGAGATACTCAGGATCTGATGAATACCAAGCTCCTTGTTCCTGGGCTGAGTTTTGCCGAGCTTGATGTGGTCGAGCATGAACATATCGATCTGGGTGTCATTGAACTCTGTTCTTTGGGTTGTGGCCCATTCTTATTGTGGGATGGACAAACTACAGATGGGCCATTTGGGCTGCCATGTAACAAGGGGGCCCATTGGATGGGCGGCTCAAGCAAAAATCATACCATCATCAGAAACAATATTACTAAATCAGTGAAGAGTGATATGTAAGAGAATATATAATCATTGATAAAGTACAATAACGAAACATAATTGTTATAGCTGATATACAATAATAAGAGTAAAAGTTTACATTGGACCGAGTATTGTTGATTTGATAGCCATTTTGGAAAATTGCATGACCCCCCCCTCTCTCTGTCTCTCTCTCTCTCTCTCTCTCTCTCTCGCTTTCTAACTAGGAAGTAGAGAGATTACTCACAAGCCATGAATAAGATCTTAAAGAAGAAGAAAGAATACTTCTAAGGGTTCTCTAGTCTCTCTCGTTCTCTCTCTCTCATTTCCTTGGGTCCCATAAAGATAGAAAAAAGTTTCTTGTAAATCTTTCATGCATCTAACATAATCTCATCAACATCAAGAGTAGTAACTCTGAAATGTTAATAGAGAGTAGCAGTAAATCTAGAATTTGAATCTTGACAATTTCTTGAGCCTAGACTATAAGAGATTTATCTCTCATGAATCCCCTAGTCTCAATATGGATGACATGTCTTTGATCGGACTGAAAAGAGAATTAATCAAGGTATGCGTAAGTTAACCTGAACACTCTTCATCGTCTAATCAAAAAAAAAAATCTGATCTAAAGTGATAAGGGCCTATGGATAATATAATAAAAAAAGTCATCCTTATAAGTTTCTATTTTTAATCCATATAAAACAAATAACAAACGTTTTCTTTTATAAAACAATATTTGTCATTGGCCCTTTAAAAGTGTTATCAGATAACATTAGATGAAAGAAGATAACATTAAGCAAATATCAATTTTCTTTGCAGGCTAAGGCAAGAGGCAACAACTAATTTGGTTCTATATGGCTGATTGCATTATCCTATCCTTTCTCTCCACTACACTTTTGGTTGTTGTCATGGAAAGATCCAAAGGGTGGTAAAGAATGAGCAGTTCTATGTTTAACAAAAAAATATACTAACAATATTTATCAAATCATTGTGAATGGTTAAATTAGTGAAATATATTAATTTTTTTAATCAAATTTATTGATTCAATCATTTATTTTCATTTAGTAAATGCGTTGGTAAACTTTCGCGGTTGAATTTACGATCCTCGGCCATCTTTTCCTTTCAACTATGTGAATTCACCTCAGTGTTTCTAATTGTTTTGTTTTCTTTTTTTCCAATGTTAAAAGGAACAATAGAAGAAAAGGTTGTCCAGCCAACGAAATTGACAAAAATATATTTTTTTCGGGGGATTATGTTCTTAGGAGAAAATAGTGATAATTGTCTCTTGATAACACATCATAGTGATGATTGCCTCTTGATAACATATCATTTCTCTAATGATATGTTTTATAGGGTGGATAGAAAGTAGGAATAATACACTTTTTATTATTCAGTGAATTCTCCGTTCCCTCTTTTGTATTTTTGGTAGTAGGGATAACAAGTAAGAAGGATAGAATTTTTTTTTTTTTTTTGTGTTTGCTAAGAAAAAAAAGTGGAAGGATAGAAAAAAGTATAGATGCATATTTTAATATTATATTTATAATTAATGCACATATAATATATAATAGATAAATAAGACATATACATATATTAAATAATATAAAGGAAAGATAATATACATTTTAACACACATAATTAATTTTTTTGTATTTCTCTTTTTTACCAACTTTGGATTGATAGATTTTGGTGAGTAGGAATAAAAGTTACGTCATTCAGTTTTTCATCTTTCATATTTATTTTCTTAATCAAACATAACATTTTATCTACATTTTAACTTTTTAAATATGTTATTTTTTTATCATACTAAACAAAATATAAAAAAATATCAAAACAAACAGTACGTGTATGTGTGTATATATAAATGGGCAATGTTACATGAACTTAACATGCAGACTTAAAATATAGACATGATCAATCATTGTAACTGATTTTATTGTGAGTCTTAATATTTATTAATATCACTACCTATTCCATGATTGTAATTGATCAAGTTTATATTTTAAATTCACGTAATATCTTTCATATATATATATATTAGTCATAACCTGTGCCTGAAGGCACGATAAAATATAAAATTCGAGTGTCTAAAAAATTGATCCTACTATATTAAATTTTTTCAAAATATATTAATTACAAATTAATTAAATACTAAATGATTAAACAGATCATATAAATGAGTGGTATAATATTTTTAAAGAAGAAATATATAAATAATTAAATATGTGATTGAAACGAGTGATGCGATTTGACGTTTGAATTTGACAAAAGGATGATGGGTGAGGTAAATGATTAATGATGATTTTGAGTGAAAAAATATAACTAAAATAAAATTTAAACACATTCTTGTTTTATTATATAGATATATTTTGTGAATAGAGACGCCGGCCACTTGGCCCGGCCTTCCACAGAAATAATAAAAAAAGGCCTTCGAACTTGGCATCACATGGGGAAAGGTGGTCCTCAAGTGAAGGAAAGATAACTTGGGGCTGGCGTTGAAGAAAGGAATGGGGGAGAAAGTATGGGGAAGGAAACACAAGGGAATGGGGCAGAAAGGATGGATCGTAACGTGAGCCGTTAAAACAAACGTAAACGACCTTATTTTTATCCCCTTCTATCTCCTTCGAAAGTGATTCCCTCTCCTCTCTCCTCTCTCCAATACACACACATTAAAAAAAGAGAATCAACAAAACCCACAATCATATGCGACTCCATTCCATCAAGTGAAACCCAGCTTTGGTTTTGGAACGTTGGTTTCACTTACTGGTGGTATTGGTGTCACTTACTAGTGATATGACAACGGTTTGTCACATCTCACATCACTTCATTCCATCAAGTGTAACCCAACTTTGGTTTTGGAACGTTGGTTTCACTTACTATTGGTTTGGTTTCACTTACTAGGGATATGGCAACAGTTTGTCACATCTCACATCAATTAAGGGATGGTCTATGCCACTAGGGTTATAGAATCTTACAAGATTTTTTATATAATAGCTTAATGTTTTGAATTGCAAGGTCACGACAGTCGAATCTAATGAATTACCACCCTATCGATCATGTGAATCTTCCATTGAAATACCCGGGTCAAAGTAGGATTAGGTCAGATGAGCCCTCCTCTCTACGGAATAGAGCTGAATGCGACAATCATGATTCTAGACAATTTTACACCTAAAATTTTTAATTGCGAGACTATGATAAGTTAATTTATATCTTTGAAATTTTGAGTGGGCGCTATTCCGTCTCATAAATATTCATCTATATTCGGTTAAATTGTCGAGTATGAAACTAGTAAATCCATATTATCTTATACTCTCCTCATCAATGACAGATCTATCCCATTCTAAACCCAATCCCCTCTACACCAAACAATTTTAGGGAAAGATGCATTGTTTCGTAAAGTCAAATATGTGAAATTGATTATCTATTAGATGCGATTCCATGGCCAAATAAGGTGATCTGGTAGAAGAATATGGAGCACTGAATGAGTATACATAGTTTGGACTCTGCTCTGTCAAGCATGAGGTATCAATGCTCATTTTGCAGGAGGGAAAACCGGGGGTAGGGCGGTGAAAAGGATCACAGAAAATTTATTATAATTTCATTCAATTTTATTGTTAGATCGCCAACTTTTAAACAGTAAAATCTATTTAAATTTATGGTATACGATCTAAAATAAAGTCAAATTGAATAAAACTATAATGCTAATAAACTCATTTTATTTAAGAGGGTGAAAGTTATACATTAAACATGTTTATTGGTTGAGTGTAGATGTGGGTGAATTTAGTCCGTAATGAAGTGCACGTAAACAATACCTTTCTTCTCCTTTTCTCACTTGTGGGTAGTAAGCTGAGCCAATCAACCTCTACGGTTCTTTATATGGCAATGAACAGAGTAGTGCTCTCTGTCTTTCTTTTTTTTTTTAAACAGCATGGTGTCACAATCTAATATAAAATCTAAAAAATAAATAAAATGAATCTCATTTTTTTTTTCTAAAAGGTAATATAAATCTCACTTATTTACTTAGATAAGTGTTTTTTTGGGTCATGATTAGTGTTACTGGTGAAAAAAAAAATATTGGATATAATCGTTACACCACACCTGTAGTGTTACATGATATAACCGTTTACAAAAAATTAAACAACAATGCTACATCCGCTAAATTTTATATCAAATTTTGAATTATAAATCAATGTAAATCATAAGATCAATATGTCTCAAAAACTTTTACCAACTATTGAATGCCTATTATTGTGCCACATCATGATTATTATTGTGCCACATCACTTGAAATTCTGGTAAAATTCATAACTACCCAGCCATAATAACATAATCACCTCCATGATCAGAAATGAGTTTCATTTTATCTATTTTGTACTTTTTTTATTAAATAATTACATCCAATATTTACTCGCTATAGGGACCTATATAACTAGCATTGTTAAACTAACGATACGTCAAGCGATAGAGTTCCAATGAAAAAATCTAACATGTGCTATCATAACAGTTTTATTAGATCGTGTCACTATCACATTATTAAATTAATAAATTATGTCATATTTTTAGGTCCTAATAACTTTATATGGTTATTGAATTTGTTGATCAAATTTTTAGATTCTAATAATATTACGGGATTATTGAATTTTGTAAAATTTGTTTTTCCACTTATTCAATATTTGAATTTTTCATAAATATATATTTTCTTATTTAATTTAATGATTACTTGATTAGATTGAGTTGAAATTCAACTAGCATCCGAATTTTTTTTTTTTAATCAAATTTAAATATAACTTAATATAGTGATTATTTTTCGGCCTACCGGTGATGGCTCCTCCAGTACCAAAGGACACCTAAGGGTAATGGTACTATACGAATCCCAAGGAAGCAGCACTCGGACCGTACAGTGAAACGGACCCCATTGCCATATACTTCCACGTGGCCCAAGCAGTTCACGGTTTATACGTGACACGTAGACACCCGTCCAGTCCACGCTTAAAAAAGCTCACACTAAAGCCGTCTCCACCGGTGACGCCGCTTCATTAGCAGCCCTCGTCACGTGCAAACTCCACGTGTCTCTACGAGATCATTTTTCGATATATATATTTTTAATTCTCTTTTTGATGGATTATTGATCATTAATTCGCAACCGTTTACGTTTACTCGACGTCAACGCCGTCACTGAACTAACGGTGCCCACCCAGCTATATATAAATAAGATCCGCCATACAGACTCAAACGAAGCGATTTAACTTAAATGCTTCAGTGAAGCGCTGAGTACAACAAACCAGTCCGATTCGAAACCATGAAAGCCGTTCTTGTGCGAACCGGTTCAGTGCCGGTCCTATCTTCGTTTGTGTGCGGTTCACCGAGAGTGTCTCTCTCCGTTCACGACTCGATTTCCGGTGAGAAAAGCCACGTTTCTTCTCCGAAGATTGGTCTGCGTTTGGAGGTCAATCGTCGGAGCGTTATGCGAAGGGCTTTGTCGGAAACAGATGTTGTCAGATTGGAAAGTGAGGCTTCCGATAAGTTCTCGAAGTTGAGCGGCATCGGATCGCTGTCTTTTCCGGGGAAAATACCGGAGGAAGAGTATGTAGAAAGCGAAGATGAGGTGGTTTTTAGAGGAATTGGATCTTTGACTTTGACGGGGAGAGATTTTGATCGGAGGAATTACAAAGAAGATTGGCCTGCAAGTGCGATTCCGGTTGAAGAACTAGGATTTCCAGGCGTTGGAGGTGGTAAAAACCGGAATTCTGGCGGTCGCGGCGATAGTGATTGTGAACTCGGAACCGGTGGTGGAAACTCCGATCAGAGCAAGATCGGTGCATATTATCAGGAGCTGCTAAAGTCAAATCCTACGAATCCTCTGCTGCTTAGAAACTATGGAAAATACTTGCATGAGGTACACTTTAAAATCACCTGCTTAGTGTTCAATCTATTCTCAGATCACTTGATGCTTATATTGAGATTTTGATTGATTTTCATTCTCTGTTACGTAAAGGTGGAAAAAGATACGGCTAAAGCGGAAGAGTACTACGGTAGAGCTATATTGGCGAGTCCTGGAGATGGAGAAGTGCTATCATTATATGGAAAATTGATTTGGGAGACACAGAGAGACGAAGATAGAGCCAAATCATACTTTGATCAGGCTGTTCACGCCTCCCCTGATGACTGGTACATCTCTCTATCTCCCTCAAGATTTCTGAATCAAAATTTCATAATTCAATTCAATGATTTCTTATTCCATCTCTCTCTCTCACATCTATGCTGGTTAGATCTGAGTTATTAATTCGAATCCTATTGTTTTTGCTCGTGGAAATGACAGTACGGTGTTGGGATCGTACGCGCACTTCATGTGGGAAGCAGAGGAAGAGGAAGATGAAGATGAAGATGCGGAAGAAATAGAGAGAAAGGGTGAACAGTCGGCGACCATGGTTGGAGCTTTCTAGCGAGCTGTGCAATTGACAAACTGTAATGGTACTAACAGTTTTTTTGCAGAAGCATAACTAGTGTAAAAAGAGGAATAATCTGACTCAACCCTCCTCCTGTATGCTACTGGGAGGACTCTGCATGACGAGGAATAAGAGAGATAAATTATGTATTTGTGTGTGTGTGTGTGTTTCTTTTGCCTTTGATTTGATTTGATGTATGTACAGTGTGATCTCTTCAATCTTTATAATCTTTTTTCCTCTTCGATGTAAAATTCTAATTCAAGTTTATAATAATGTTGTTTTAAGCTTATATGAATATGACAATGACAGTGAATTGTTCATAAAACGAGGAGACTCTTAGCACGGTTGGGCTCCTCTGCTGCACAGCATGTGCAAGGGCTCATCTGCTGCGTAGCAGGGATGGGGGTGTTGTTCCCAAAATGATGTCATTTTACACATAAAATAAAATTATTTTATATATAAAATGACATCATTTAAAGGAACAGTTCTGTCTCCAGTTTGCCGGCCTATAAAATCTTTAAAATTGATCAGTCAGTTGGCTTAATTTAGTTATTTCTTTTTATTGAAAATGAGTCTACCGTCTGCACGATCCGCGTTATCATTTAAAAATAGGTTGGTTAAGGCTGCTGATTGTGCCAGGAGCGGCCCAGATATTTTTAATTTAAAGTAGAAACGATAAATAAGATATTTTAATTTTTTATTAATATTAATATTAGTAATTAATTTAAATTTTTTATATTCAATCTTTTGTTATTATATTTGAACTTGATGGAGAGAAGAATGATTGAAAATATTAATTGAACTATATATTATTATACACCTATAAATTATGGATTCTTCTTTTTAAGTGATGCCTTAATTTTTTTTATTGGATAAGATTTTTTTTTAAGGCTTAAAGTATTTATGAATTTAATTTTTTTATATAAATTATTTATAATATTTAAAAATTTAAAACTTTCTTTAAAAATGGCACTTAAAACGCAAGCTTATTTAAAATTACAGCTGAGCCGCCCTGGATTGTACTTAGGTCTACCTTCCCACGATATGCCGTAAAAAGCAGAGAAGCTGTGTGCCCCTCTCAACATCGCAATATAATGAACCAAGCATGGGACAAAAAATGACAAGACAGGTATCGCAATGTAATGAGTGAGCCAATCATGGACAGAAATATGTTATGGCCCACAGAGTGTATTTAAAACCACTGTTGAGCCGCCCCTGGGTTGTACTTAGGTCTACCTTACCACGATATGCGGTACAGCAGAGAAACAGTGCCCCTATCAACATCGCAAGATAATGAACCAAGCATAGGACAAAAAATGACAAGACAGGTTCCCCATTCAGTGTTGGCTCAATAATGTAATAAAAAAACTTGGGCTTTATGCTCATTTTTAAAAAAAATTAAATCCAAAATATTTTAAATTAATTTTAGTTATGAAATTAAAAAATCTTAAAATTTTTTTTAAATAAAAAAAATTAATGGTAAACTAAAACTACTAAAAACTTTAGTT
>CAUOFW020006316.1:0-24383 GCA_963454935.2 Ilex paraguariensis | reverse complement strand
TAATTTAACAAAATTTGGGCAAAATCTCCTTTGTACAAAAATTATACCCAAAACACAACCTGTGTAATTATACTACATTGACTACACCGGTCCATTTATGAATAAATATTAACCACATCGGGTTCATTTATAAGTAAACAATGACTACACTGAGTCCATTTATCTATACTCATATAACCACGTGCAAATTTTTTTTTTTTCATTAAAACAATCCATTTCATTTGTTTTTTTATTTCCATTACTTCCAATCCAGCCCACAACTATTCAATACATGTTTATTGAAGTTCTTTATATTAAAACATGTTTCCTACATTTCAACTACAATCATTTCATATATTTACATGCCATGACTAAGTATTACAAAAGTTTTACAAAAATACAAAATAAAGTTACATTCCGGCTTCTTCATCCTTGAGGTCCCGTGTGAGGGCTTTCCACCGATGTATAACCCGCACCTGAAATATTTTTCCATAAAGGGAGAGCCACGCTCAATAGGATATCTCCTAAAGGGGTTACTCCTCAACCTAGATGCATATGAAATGTTCACATGCGACAATCAACCATTCAAACATTTCAATCAAGAATATGCATTCAATGATAAAATTCTTATGTCATGCCATAAAATGAAATGAGACTCACTCATGTACTTCAACCCGAGTCCTCTCTAACTCATTCAACACAATACAATGTCAATGTGTATAAATAAGTCATTGATGATATACGTCCAATAATCTTTTTAAAACAAAAATCATGTGTCTTTGTTATAAAAATAAAATCTTGTGTCTTTGTTAGACGTTACACATCGAATGACTATTTTATAAAACAAATACATTTTTTCAGAATTTCACCTCATGAGAGTGTATGAACCAGGTATTTTATAAAACAAAATCATGTGTCTTTGTTGGGTAGCAGAGTTTTGGTATCACACCGCTGGTTCCGCACACCAATACACATTTCTGGAATTTCACCTTAGGGGAGTGTATGAACCAGGTAGTCGGGTCTTGCACCCGAGGGAGAATCTAGCCCTACTAGTTGTACCTCACACAAGTTTTTCATGCAACCATGCAACTCAGTCAAAACTTCGTTCCAACTATTCCCGAGTCCACATATCATCCACCAAGAATAATGTTTAATCAACCATGCACACACACACCCACACTCACGCCTTATGCCTATGAATGTGATGCCCCCTGTGCAAATGCAATATAATGAACCATTGCAACATTATAATGTCCAATATGCTATGAAGGACATATGAACTATTTCAGCACATTCCATGAGCAATTATATCCAAGTATATAATTTTCATAACCCATCAATGTCAATATATCACAAGTATGTATATATATCAACAATTCCTACAACACAATTTCCAAGCGTATTATCACATAATCATGCTATCAACACTAAATTTATCAAGGCATAACATAAACACATAACATGCTCGCAATTCATAGAATGCAAGATCACATTAGGTTAATCTCACCTACCCAATTAAAGATGAAATTTATTCTACTTATTTTCCACACTTATCATAATGCTAATATATCATATGGCATATATTAACATCACAACCATAGCAAATCTCTAGCATGTTGTCACATTATCTTTGCAAATATACTTGATTTCACATTTGCATTTATTGCAAACACCTTTAAGGCATCCAATCATGTCATCACATAATTTGCCCAATTAATCACACAACTTAAGAATCACATTAGAAAATTTTCACATACCTTATTCATAATAAAAATTATTCTACTCATTTCCTCAACTTTCATTTTTTTACAACAATAGGTAAGTGATACAACTTTTATCAACCAACCCATTTCCAATACTCATTTCACCAATCTCATCACCATAGGCAAGTGTTAAAATTATATAACAACCTACCCATTCCATGTAATCATTCTAGGTTGAAAATAAACCTAGTTAGGATGAAAATCCTACCTCTTGAAGCGTAAAATGAGTTGTAGAACCTTCAAGAACACCACACAATCTCAACCTTGAATTTTTTTTAAAATCCTATTTCAAAAAATTCGGTGGAATTCATCATTTTTGATATGGAAGCGTAGCCCTCGTTGAGGAGAACAACTTTAATACTTGGCTCGAGTTGATTTGAGAAACGAGGAGGCGTAGATTATAGAGAGAAGGTTGAATTTCTCACTTTTTTCCTATTTGTTACTCATTCTCCTATTGTATATTTGCAAGACTTCAGTTGTCTCTTCTACAAAGGTTCAAATAATGTGTATCATATTACTCGTTATCCTACGCATTCTCGTAAGTGTCTAGATTGGCTTGGTTTCTCTAACTCTTGCTACTCTGGTGATTTTTGTTCTTTCTTGGCTTCTAACCATTCTTTCTCTAAACCTACCTCCTATAGGGAGGTTGTTCTTAATCCTCTTTGAAAATAGACTATAGATGAGAAACTTTATACATTACTTAAGACTGGAACCTTGGAATTTTATCATTTGAAAAATGCACGACTAGTTATAAGTGGGTTTACAAAATCAAAATCAAATCTGAAGACTTTCTATTATGCCACGAGGCCCATAAGTAGCTAAGGAATTTGGTCAAGAGCATAGTATATGTTAAGAGTATTAGAGTACTATATGTAAATACTATAGGGTATATACGTATTTTATATGATTATAAGTTAACTATAAGTACAAGTGATTTGTGAGAGGTAGGTTAAGTTTTGACTGCTCTCTGTTTCTCTCTAATATTGTGTTAATTCTCTTAACTTAACATAGTATCAAAGTATTACGATCCTAAATATAAATATTATCCCAGGTCTCCACGACTGTGTGTGGCTACTGTCAAAGTCCTTGTCGGTTGGGTATCTTCACGGTTGTGTGGTGACACATCGTCGTGGTGGTATGGTGTTGCTGTCAAAGCCCCTCGTGGGGTGTTGTCATGGTTGTGTGGTGACATATCGTCGTGGTGATGACCACTAGTTGGGAGTGAGGCGGCGTCGATGTTGGTGGCCTATACGACAATCGGGGTGGTGTGGCTACTAGTCACCATCATTGGTGGCTTCTGTGGTGGTGTGGCTCCTGGTTGCTTCTAGTCGTCGTCGAAGAAAATCAAGTTTGGCAAAAACCCTAATTAGTGAAGAAGACAACCCAATCGAACTAGGTTGGTTGTGGGTTTGGGTAACAAATCCAAGTCCACAACCTTAAACTATTCTCAAGCCTAGCCCAGATCCAGATCTAACACATTTCAAGTTCAGACCAGACCGGTCCAAGTCCAATCCAATCCCAGTTTGATCCACTCTAAGCCAGCTCAATCCTGGTTCAGTCAGTTTTGCATCAGTTTCAGCAACTTTTTGATCAGTTCAGCAAGCTCCTCCTGCCCGATTTAGTGGTCCAGTGAACTTCTCTTGTTCCGTTCAATGGTCCAACAAACTTCCCTTGTTCGATTTAGTGGTCCAACAAAACTTCTCCTGTCCAGATCAGCAGCCCAATAAGCTCCTCTTGTCCGATTCAACAGTTCGACACCAAATCCTTGCTTGGTTTAGTGTTCCAATTAGTCCCTCTTGCTCAATTCAGTTGTCCAATAAGTCCCTTTTACTATTTACCATACTATAATAGAACCCAAGCAAGATGCTACCTCTATTACTCCATCATTGTCACCCACCTCTGCTCCCGTAATTCTTCTTAATGGTCTTATGACTTCTGTTAAGTTCAATAGAACCAATTATATTTTATGGTCACAATCTGTTCAAGTCTTTCTTAGAGGCAAAGAATTTAAAAAATATTTGCTAAATTCTAAACCCAAGGAAGATACTTCGGGGTATGATTAGTGGAAATAAGAGGATACTCAGATTATCTCTTTATTGTTGAATAGAAGTGAGCCCAGTATTAGCCCTACTCTACTCTACCTTGATACTACCAAAGGCATATAGAATCCCTTGACCACTATGTATTCGGGTACAGGTAATTTTTTCCATACTTACGAGGTGTGCAAACAATATGTCCTCCTAGAGCAAGGTACTCTGAGTCTTGAGGATTATTACTCTCATGTTCGGAGAGTTTGTAAGGAGTTGAAGCTTTACCATTCGTTTACTACTGATGCAACAATTTGGCAGAAATAACATGAGAATTTGAATATCGTTCAGTTTCTAGTAGGTTTGAAACCTGAATAAGAATCTATTCGCTCTCAGATTTTGGGTAGCTCTAGTCTTCCCTCTCTACTTAAGGATTTCTCCCATTTACAGCGTACTACTTTGTCTACTAGTCCTTCAAGCATTGATCATATGGTATTTCCACTGACCGTTCAGCTCTTGTGGTTCCTAATAACCACAGTGATGGTCATTGAGGTAGACGTGATAATCATAGAAGTCAGAGAGTTTGTACTGGAGGCCGTACTAGTAGTCGTGGGGGCTATAGTGGATCTCGTTGCAGTATTCACTATGGTCGTGGAGCGTACACTATTGGTTTTTGTTAGGCTTTACACGAAAAGCCTTCTAGTGTTGCTAATCAGGTTTTCTATTAAGATGACAAATCAGTTGTTACTTCTATACCTCGATCAGCCACCACCTGACTCTAATTCAATTACTATTTCACAATAGGAGTATACTCAGTTCTTGTCCTAGCAACAGGTTGTTCCATCTTCTTCTACTGTTATTTTTGCCTAGTCAGATACCATTTCCACTTGTTTATGACATCCTCCACTCGTAGTCCCTAGATCACAGACTCTGACACTTTTGACCACATGACTGGTGCAGCTAGTGTCTTTTCTACTTATGAAGTAACCGTTTGACCTCGGAAACTACCCATGCCTTAATTTTTTAATGTGTGAAATCTGAAATGTGCACTATTTTTAATCAAGTTTTGATTCTATAATGTCAATCTAAAGAGCTTGGTGAAGTGAAGGCTTAGATAGCTTATCAAAATCAATGATGAAACTTGACAAGATTGCAGAACTGGAATGAGAAGTGATAATAATTTGGCTATTGGATTTTACAATGCTTTGAGAGATTATTTAATTTAAAGAAAGGTAAAGTCTAGTAGCATTAGATGCTTCAAAGTCCCGAATAGAGTTGGTGTGGCAATCTATCACCTCGACTTGCTACGGGTGCAACATATTCCATGCGTCTATGTTAAGTAAGAATATTTATAGCTCATTGCACATTATTTACAATGAACCATTCTATGTTCATAGTGGCTTGACCTAAGAGCAGCAACAATACAGACTCTGGACAAAAGGCAAATCAATTGGTTAACTGGTTACAAAGAATTATGCAGTTGAGGCCATTTTATTTTTGCAAAAGAGCAAATGCATCAGGGATACCACACTTATTCGGTTGGGATAACTAGCATAATTTCGAGGACGAAATTACTTTAAGGGGGAAAGAATGTAATACCCCATTCCATTTTGACAAGGAACTAGTTAGGGAATATTATCTTGAAAGAAATAAAAAAAAATTAAAGAAGAATTTAAAATAATCTAAAAGGATCTATAATGTTGGAGAAGTTTTTAGAAAGTTGTAGAATATTCTAAAAAGTTCAAGAATAACTTAAAATAGTCTAGAATAATCTAAAAGAATCTAGAATGTTGAAGAAATTTCTAGAAAAATCTGAAAGATTCTAGAACATCGAGGAACCTAGAGCACTCCGGAAGAGTCCGAAAAGTTTTAGAAGATTTTAGAGAGATAAAGAGTACTCCACAATGTCCTAGATTAATATGGAGACTTCTAGAGATGTGGAGGATTAACCATTGCATAAATATCTACAATTGGAACCTAAAAAATTCCAAGTAAGGAAGTGAAGAGAGAATTTAGAAAGGTTCCCCACACCAAGGTAATAATAACACAAGTCCACATTCTAGAATATTCCTAGGAGTCCTGAAGGCCTATAAATAGGGGACTTGGTTATTGAATTAGGACTTAGGAGGAAAACACATTGGTGACCTCCCACTAGAAAGGGAGAGAGAAGGAAGGTTGGATACTTCTTATAAGAAAAAACGAAACCATGGACGAACAATGTAAGGGATCGACAACTTTTCAATCAACTTCCGACAAAGCATTTCCTTTGGACTTGAGTTGAGTTGTTTGGCATACTACATGTTTTCCCCATATCCCTAAACATTTTAAAAATGATACATAATGCTTGTTCTTTACTACCTTTACAATAATGCTTTACTAATTGTTTAAATATTTGCGGCATACAATTTTGATTATTTTGATGAACTCTTTTGTGAAGTATTGTGACTCAATCATTTGTTTATATGGTGAGACTTTGTGATAGTGAATGGAACCATGATTGAAAGTCCAAGAAAATTATTCCTCTGTATGTGGGTGACTCTAGCCACTAGGAAACAAATTCGGGGAAGGCTGAGGTGAACCTAGTGCTCAACGGTTGAAGGAACAATTCCTGATGCGTCCTGGTGACCTTTACCGAATCGTCTTAAGAAACAATTCTCGGGCGCCAACCCATGGTGACCCTAAGAGCGATGTTGGATCCAACTCTGAGATATATTCTGGCATTTGATATTTGGTTCCCATCAATTATTGGATATCGTACAGTCACTACCATTATGATATGATTCACCATTGTGGTATGATTTCTTGTTGGAATTCGATTGTGTTATTCTTGAGAAATTGGTTATCTTGATGAAGTTATTTTTTTAAATCTTTGATTTATATGTCGTATGCCAAATATGTTTTTTAGCCACTTTGAATATGCATACATTTTCATTCACTGGGCTTTTTAGCTCAAGTTTTCAAAATAATATTTTTCTAGGCAAATGATTGGAGTGTCAATAGCAGACTCATGGAATTCATTAGGGACTAATAGTGTTGTAACCTCTGTAGCATATATCGTATAGCCATCTTTACAAGTTTGGATAATTGGAACAAACAGGTTCAAGTATGTTGACTTTGACAGATTGACATGAGATCAATTTAGTGTTAATGTTATTTTTCACTCCTATATTATTAGTTTATTGTTAGGCTTACGTGTTCCATAGGTTATGAATCTATGGTTCACTGTCGGTCGTGCCCTTAGAGTTGGGGTGTGACAAGAACTAAACAAATTGAGATTGATTATCATTTTATTCGAGACAAGATACTAGCTAAAGATGTTATGATTCCACTTATGAGATCTGAAGATCAGCTTGCAGATATTTTTACCAAAAACATTGAGTCGTACACGTCTTACAGCCATTTGTTCCAAACTTAGATTATATGACATATATAGTCCAACTTGAGGGAGAGTGTTAAGAGTATTAAGGTACTATATATAAATACTAGAGGGCATAGTTGTTAGTATCGTACGATACTGTAAAATCCCGGTAGATTTAAACTTTTATGAATAAAGGGTAAAATGGTAAATTGTCACCATGATTCGGGTTGTAAATCTGAAATTTTTTGTAACTCGGATGACAAAACGGACCTCACCGTTGGATTCGTCTCGCGAAATCGAGTTACCACGTCAATTTTCGTCGAATTCTAAGATAGTCAAATTTTTCACGTTTTACGGAGCGATCGGGCTTCGGGTGACCCTGTACACGAATTTTTTTATAAAATTTTAAATTTTGGGCAATAAAATAAGATAAATTGAAATAAAAATATTTTAGATTTAAACCGGGGCGAGATTTAATTGTTCGGGACAAAAACGGACCCGGAATTAAAAATGGACATGTGGCCAATTGTGGGCCAAGTGTTCTAAAGTATAAATAGGGGGAAAAATCAGATTTTTCCCCCATTGTTCAGCATCCTCTTCAGCCGATAGAAAAGAGAGGGAAAGGAGAGGGAAAGCTTCAACTTCTCTCTATGATCTACATAATTCTAGTGCTCAAATCCGCTTGGACCAAGAACAAAGATCGTTCTCCTCGTCAAGGGCTACGTCTACGTACCAAAAGGAAGTGATTTCACCGAATAATCAAAGGAAGAATTTTTGGAGATCAAAGCTTTTGGGTTGGTTTTGGTGTTTTAGGGGTTTTCTACACTCCTAAGAGGTAGGGGTTATTTCTACTTTGGATTATTCTTACCTTAGGTGTTGCTAGACTAAGGGTGAAAATTATGTATATGCATATGTATTGTTATACATATATGTCTATGGGTATGAAAGTGAAAAAAAAAATTAGCATAGGAATAGCTTAGGCTAGCTTCTAGCTTGAATTTGGTATATGGAGGTTCCATGTGATTATTTTGTAACTTGGTGAAAACTTAAGGCATGCTATGTGTTTTATAAACTATGCCTTGGAAATGTGTTATGTGAATACATGACTTGAATGACTATAAGATGTTTGATAAAATGCCCTAGTGAAATTGAGTGTGTTACTTGCATGATGCTATGTTATAACATGCTTGGGTGATTGTGAAATCATATGCTTAGGATATGGTTTTTGGATGAAGAGTGTTATTGACATATGCATGAAATGATATATTAAGCATAATGAGATATGGTAGTTATATACTTATGATACAATTGCATTGATGTATGAAAATGTTTATATGTTTGTCATAAGCATATTGAGCATTATTTTGTGTGCAATGGAACATCACATTGCATTTGCACGGAAGTGTCTCATTACATGAGTGAGTGCATGTTTGACGTCAATACCACACTTGGTGATTGACGGAAGGCTTGGGAGAGTTGGGTCGAGGACTTAGCTAAGCCGCTTGGTTGCATGATGAATTGGGTTGGGGTAGCAAGAAGAGGCATGACGACCTCTCGGGTGCAAGACCCGGTGATTGGGCTACGCACTCCCTTGGCTCGGCCCATAAAGTGTGTGGGTGTATTCGGAACCCTCGGTCGAAGTCCGTAAATTTCGTGTGGGTTGGAGGCCCTTGGTGTAAGTCCATGAACATCCACCCCTATACAAGACCCTAGAGTGATTAACGCCATTGTGTGTAACATAAATGGTGGTTTCGACTAAATTGACACTTGCATGTGTTGGGGAGCCGGAGAGAGCTCGGAATAAAGTTGCATGGGTGAGTGTCACTTCATTCCATGGCATAGCATTGTTGCATTCCATCATAGGATGCATAAGTGTGAGAAATGCTTGGTTGTATGTTTGTGTGATGATTACATGAGCATGTGCATCTAGGGGAAGAGTAACCTCTATAGGTTTATCTCTATTGGGCGTTGTGCTCACCCTATACGGGAAACAATTTCAGGTACGGGACACGTTCCGGTGGATGGCTCTCATTCGGGGGCTCTTGGTTGAAGAAAAGCCGGGTTGTGGCTTTTGAATTTAGTTTTTGTAAAACTTTTGGTTAATTTCCATTTTGGCATGTAAAAGTATGGAAATAGTTGTATTAGAACTTGTATTGACTATATTTGGTATCAAATAGATGTTGTATAAGTTTTGGATAACCTTGGATTGGTTTGGATTGGTTTTGGAATGGATTGATTTGGGGTTGAAATCATACACAGTTTACACAGAAATTTCAGACACTGCTTAGTGTTTGAGCCATAACTTTTTATTGTGACGTCCAAATGATCTGAAATTTTTACAGTAGGTAGTAGACACCTAGGGCTACAAAAGTGTTTTTATGAAATTTTCTCAATTCCACTTCTAAACAGGTCAAAACCGCACTGGAAGTTGCAGCAGAACAGAAACTGCATTTTCTGTTCGAACGTAAAGTGACGTTCAAATGGTGCGAGTTTTGAACAGCAAAACCAGCAGAGAACCAAATGTACTGGGAGCTACCTATTTTTCAAAACCAAGGGACGTTCGAATGTGAATAGTGTTGTTCGAACGGTGACTCTAAACCGAAATTTTTCAAACTATGCACTAAGCTTCCAGGCTTGGATTTCTTTGATTTAAAAAACACCAATGGACTTGGATTTCTCTAGTTCCAAGGATACAAATGGACACTAATTGAGGTATATTGAGGCTTATTAGACCTTGGTGGATTTAAATGATAACTATTACATATATGCACTAATGTTAAAGTAATCTTGCATGTTTTGCTATAAATATGGATAATTGGACCCGGTGTGGTCAATGTTTACTTATAAATGGACCCGGTGCGGTCATTGTTTATATTGGGCCTCAGATGGGTCATGTGAGTTATGTTGCACAGGTGGGTATTGGGTAGAGTTCCCTGTACAAAGGAGACTCTGCCCAAATTTTGTTAAGTTATGGACCTCGATAAATGGGACATAACGGTGTGATATCGAGTCACTCGGTATTTACGGGTATTCCGCGGGTTGATGGGTAATCAACGGACCCCCGGATTTTGGGGTGTCACAGATACGTCACGATACACCTGAAAAATGATACGTATCGCGTCTCTGTATCGTTTTTGCACCGTATCGTATGATACTATACGATACACCCGATACGTACAATACGTGACGATTTATTTTTTTATTATTATTTTTTTAGGTTGAAATGACATCATTTTACCCTAGGACTTATTTTTAAATCACTAGTTAGCGAAACAACGTCGTTTCAGTAATTATAGTTTAAAAAAAATAAATAAAATATAACGTTAATGTTCAATTAAATTCAAAATTTCTGATTAATATTAAAATTGTTCAAGCAGTTGATGTTAGAAGTTTAAATTAGAGGTCTTTACATTTTGATATTACTGAACTATATTGAAAACTTGAATAGTTGATGGAATATTAATGAAATACTATGTTATTATGAATCTATGATTTTTTTATAAAGTTCTATACATATATTTTATTAATAATTATTTAAAAAATAAAATTGCACGTATCTTACGATACGATATTTTTAAAAAAATGATATGCCTTCTGATACACGATTTAACAACAATGCTAGAGGGTATATACGTCTTTTGTACGATTACAAATTAACTGTAAATACAAGGGATTTGTGAGAAGTAGGACCGCTCTCTGTTTCTCTCTAATATTGTGTTAATTCTCTCAACGTAACACTATTTATTGTGACAACACGAGTGCAATACAAGTCACCCACAAGTCGGAGTTTCATAAGCTTAGAAACACATTTGAGATTCAATGATTTCTGCTACCACACCATAAGTTTGAGGGGGTGTTAGAATATTTTAATATTAGAGGTAATTTAGTCTTTTTTTCTCATTATTTTGACTTACTATAAAGGGTCTCTTCTCTGTAATCTTTATTAAGCCTATAGTAAGCAGACTTATGGCTTAATAATAATATTCACTGTCTTTTTTTTCTTTTGTAATTAAATTTAACATACTAAAACATCCAACTCAAAACTAATTCACAATGAGTGAAGAGGTTGTTCAAGCACATAAATTAACCATTGGCGATCTTTATTAATCGATATATGATACAAGTTCTCTTTAAGCACACGCCCACACATGAGACTTAGGCTCCATGGTTCAAAGTATCAGCTAAGTCGTATCCGACTCGACCGATACCGAAACGTTAACGATACACGCTAAAAAAAGGATATAGGCATGACCAGAATACGTCTATAATAAAATATATTTTATATTTTACAATTATTTAACAACTTAAAAATTATAATTTTTTATCATTTGTTAATAGTAGTAAACAAAATTATGAATTTTTACCTTGAAAAAAATATAATATCGTCTCATTATAATATATCCATAAAATAATCATGACCAGATAAAGGAATCAAAACCACATCTAACTAGTTGTAGAATTTATTTTTAAGATTATATTATTATATTATAACTAACTCATTTTTTTATAATCTTTTGACATATAATAGTAGATAAATAGTCATAACTCGTACCTGAAGGCACGATAAAATATAAAATTCGAGCGTCCAAAAAATCGATCCCACTATATTAAATTTTTCAAAATATATTAATTAAAAATTAATTAAATATATGATAAAAATAAATAGTATGATATTTTTAGGGAGAAAATATATAAATAATTAAATATGTGATAGAAATAAGTGATATGATTTGACATTTGAGTCTGACAAAGGGGATGATGTGTGAGATAAGTGATTGGTGATGATTTGAGGAAAAAAAATATGACTAGGATAAAATTCAAACATACTCTTGTTTTATTATATAGATATTTAAAAAACAATTGTGTCTTCAAAATCAAATAAAATTTTATTGAAATTTTATATTTTATATGAACTTGAAAGGAGAGAGTATAGATTGAAATTAAAAAAAAAACATCTTATTACATGTTTAGAAATATTCATATATTTTATTAATTATCAAATACGTATGATGCGTATCTGATACGAGCATGTTGATCTTGATAAAATATCCGTGTTTCATAAATAAGCAACCTTAACCATACAAACTAACTCCATAAGAGAGGTAATTTGGAGTATTGTGGATATATGTGTCATACATTGAGCACAAGTGGCAAATATTTTAAGAGTGCAGAATATTAAACAATCATCTACTTTAAAAGATGGGTGTGTAACTTGAGTATTTATATTTCAACACACCATCTCACACCATCTCTCGTGCAGACTATATATTTAGCCTAACACGTAAATTTTTTTTAATAATTAGGGTAACAACAAGATTTGAACATAAGATCTCCTACTTTGATACCATGTTAAACAACCATCTACTCCAAAAGCTTAAACTGTTTAAGATGGTGTAACTTTAATATTTATACTTCAACACAAGAAACCCCTATGCTTTTCCTCCCACACCCTTGTCCACTCTGTCTAAATAAACAGAAGAAATGTTTGAAAGTTTTTCTTTCACCTCTCTCATCTCTTCTTTTCATCTTTACGTTAACAAATCAATCAAAAATGAAGAAAAAGTTGACATGGCTCAAATCTTTTTTAAGCAAGGTCCTAGGGAGGAGTTTCTCCTTAACTAACCAATTCTAAAGTTTTCGTCTTTAAGTTGCTTTTCCTTAAGCTTCTTGGTTGTTAACATGAAGCTTTAAAGTTCAATAAGTAACCATTTTGACATAATAAAAATTTGTCACGACTTCTACTGGATGGGAGTTCTTGTACAGGGTAAGTGTAAGTGCTCAAAAAGTGAAAGTCTGGTGGATCCCTTTCTTATACCATACCAAGGTCAAGGATTTATTATTCTACATGAGTTAGGTCAGTTCATCTTCCAAGGGTGAAGAAGAAAGAGCAGTTACAAGCAATCATCTACTGCTCCCAGTTGTGGTTTTTCCTGGCTCAATAAGATGAACTTCTTGGGGTAGGAGATCATACTTGATATTAAGATCTTCAAAAATTTTCTTCAGCTCTATAACCAGTTCAGATCTCCGCTTGTTCTTCTCTCCGTAGTCTTGAAAGTTCATTGTGTGATTAAGAAAGACGGCCATTTTTATCTTGTTCATATTCTCAATCTCCTTCACCACCACATTGTAATTAGGATGCCAGTGTTGGGGATTTTTCTCTAGATACCTGGCCATTCATTAAAGAACAAAAAATACAAGTTAAATAGGTACCTGTTAAGAGCACACTAACGTCAAACTGAATTCACAACAGCCCACAAAACATCCATGCACAAAGGATCTTCTATTTATATCTGTCAAGGACAGGTTTAATTTTGCAAAATCTTCGTTCCGGCTTGCCTGTTTAGTTTGAGTAATCTAGTGTATTATATTACATTTTTTACAGTTTCATGCTGGGCAAAATGTGTTGATAGACAGCAATTTAGAATGCACTTTTTGTAAGGAACAATTCACCAAGAAAGAAAAAACAAGTATGTTCTACTAAAATGCCTAAGAATCAGAGACAATGACGTACTGAATGGATATGAAACATAGCAATTTAAAAGATGCAACAAAACAATGTGCACATGTTTACATGAACATGTCTTCAAGGGCCAAGAATATTTTTGCTCTCCCCCTATTCATTTTAATTGGAAAAGTGCTTAATAATGACACAACTCCCACCAACTATCACAAGGTTGATTTTATCACACAATTTTGTTGGATTTTTACACTCAATCCAACATAAATTATTAATACCCTGCACCCAACAATGTTATACCACATTTCAATGTGTAGAACTTGTAAAGTCTAGAACAATCACAATTTGCTGTCTGATTCTCTTACGTTGTTTTAGGATTTTGATATTACATTCTTTCTTTCATAAAATTTTCAAAAAAGGAAAAATATGCAAATCATTTGCTCTTTTACATTTGGTCCTTGCAACTAGAAGGCATTTGAAACATCTAGATCCTAAATTTAGACTCTTAAATAAGTCTTGATAATAAAACCACTTACCATGGTTGCTACCAAGCTAGTGTTCACTGAATATGGAGTTGCTGTCAACAAGTCAACTCTTGTACAATTGGGAGGTCAACTACCTCAAGTGAGGTCAACTACCTCAAGCATGCATGGCATCTCTCCAAGCTTATAGAGTGGCATATTTCTAACAATTCGTGCAAGGACTTTAAAAGGATATCTGTCCAGGCTCTACTAAGTTCTGAAGCGAAATTGGGAGTTAAATCCACAAAGACTCTTAAAGAATATTTCAAAGTAATGATGCCCATTATGACTCTCCAAACAATATTGACCTGGGTCATGGACTATCTAGGGTACCATGAAAAAGGCATCACTGCCCAAGTTCACAAAGACAGGCACTGCTGTTAGTGCATGCTCATGTAGAAAAACTTAAAGTGCAATATCCCAAATTTAAGAACAAAAAACAAAATTGGGAGCTAAGTGTAATTATAAAAATAGAGAAATTAAGTGAACTAAAGACATATATTCATTGTTAGGCGATGGACAACCGCTAACCTTATGTGTCCCTACTATATCTACTGGTATGAAGAAAAAATAAATTATCCAATGTGCAGTAGTGGCTGGGACCTACACGTGAAGTGAGAGAAACAACGTAAGGAGAGGAGGAGAGAAAGAAACAATGAGAGATACAGAAGGAGAAAGAAAAAATAAGAGAGATAATCACTGAAGAGAACAAAAAGGAGAGGGAGTCAGGTCACAAAAATGTGAATATCGAATGAATGATCACAAAGGGGAAAAATATGGCGTCGACAAAGGACGAGAACAAACTGAGCTTTGTTTGACCAAGGGATCTTGTGGTGAAATCATGTACTATCTGGATGATTTTGAGAGGATTGTTCATAATACATGTGTCTTCAAATCTATTATTTTAATTGAAGAATATGTAAGTGGATTAACTCAGAAGAAACACTCTCTATAGCATTTTATTGCTACTGCACTGTTTTTGTATTCTGATTGGTTGAGATGTTATCGTCTGTTCAACATCTATTGATTTATTCAAGTGTGTAGAACGGGTCAGAGCCGGACCTTCCTCTTGGTAGTCGAAGTCTTGCATGTCACTTAGAGGTGAACATTTTTGAGTCGTGCACTCAAGAAGTGTGGACAAGAAGCATGGTGGGTAGGAGCATGCTAGATTCTCACATCATTTGGTTGGGAAAGTGCCTGTTTCCTGGTTTTGAGTTGTTTGTGCAATGTTGATATTGTTTTTTAGACGTAATCAACTTGTTTCCAAATCCAACATTAGGTTGTTTAGTTAACATTTTAGTCTCCACATTTTGTATATTATGTTTTGATCTATTTACTGTTGACCCTATGCTTTATTAAGCATGATTTTGATGATAACAAACATTTTTATATGATCCAACTCTGATCTCTTGTATAAGTCTTTGAATAGTGAAGCTACGAGCAACCATTCATGACTGAGTGAAGAGAATAATGTGATGTTTTACATGACAAGAAAAGGAGAAACAAAGCAAAGAAAAAGAGGAACTGAGAAAAGAAGAAGAGCACAACAAAGAAGAACACCGGTTGACCGGAGATGAGGACCGACAATCAATGGACTCTATCAATCAGTTGGACAAAGGCTCTGTTTCTCTTTCTTCCTTGGACCTTTGGACTACCGGTCGACCAAATGTGAACGTTGGAGCTCAAATGGCTGTATCCGAAGACATCCGGTCGACCGGCCTGAATCTGAACCTGTCTAGATTTTAAAAATTAATGCTTAAAAGGCTCATTTATGAAGACAAGGTATAAATAGAAGCAAAGAGGACTTTGAAGAGTAGCATTTGGAATCTTGACTATTGAGAAAAAACAAAAAGAAATAATACCTCCATTGTCTTGTTCTTTTAGTTGAAATTATAGAAACAGAATTAGAGTAAGAAAGGGAGAAGAGAAATAGAATAATCTCATTGCCTACACACCCTTATTTATAATAGTGATATTATGAGCAATTACATTATTACCATACACTACTAATAATCTGAAATGAGGCCCTACACTCTTTTATTTATAATAAACTGACATTATGGACAATTACTTTATTATCCTACACAACTAATAATTTTACACTCTCCCTCAAGATGGAGCACACAAATCAAAGATGTCCAACTTGGAACAAAAATTAATGAAGACAAATCGAGTCAATGGTTTGATAAGAACGTTATCTAGCTGATCACTAGACTTGACGTATGATGTGATAAACTCCTTATGCATCAAGTGATTTCGAAAAAAATTGACAATTCACTTCAATGAGTCCTCTCATTGAACACTAGATTTATGGCAATGAAAATAGCTTCTTAGTTGTCACAATGCATCTCCGAGGGCGCACTGATAACCATATCACGAAGTAGTGAACAAACATACAACAACACCCACATTCTATTTCTTGTTACGCCAAGTAACAAAATTACCACCAATAAATGCACAATAACTTGAAAAAGATCGTCTATCAGTACGACTGCTTAGTCAAAATCCAGTAACAAATCTTGAAGGATGAAAGACCTTATAATAATCTTTTACCCAGAGCTCCTTTCAAATACCGAAGAATATGACAAATAACCTCTCAATGAGGCTTATGAGGAGCATGCATGAACCAACTAACCACACCAACAGAATAAGTAATATCAAGACGATAACACCCTACATTATCAAACACTTCACCATTATCAACATCTAACTTAACCATGGAATCCATAGGAGTATCAGTTGGACATGCACCAAATGTACCAATTTTCAACAATAAATACAATATATACTTCTATTGGCACAAACTGATACCTTTCTTTAATTGAACAACTTCAATTCCAAAAAAATACCGAAGAAGACTTAGGCCTTTGGTATAAAACTGATTCCTCAAATGAATCTTAAAATTGGTAATACTATTAAAACATCACCAGTAATGATAATATCATCAGCATACACAAAAAAATATAATAACACCTATGAAAGAACGACGAATAAACACTGAATGGTATGAAGTAGAACGTTAAAAACCATATTGAAGAACAACGGTACTGAACCTATCAAACCAAGCACGTCATGATTGTTTCATACCATATAATGCTTTTTCAGACCACAGACTAACTATTCCTTACCAAATACAACATAACTTGGAGGTTGTACCATATATTACTTGATTGTGTAGGTCTCCATATAAAAAAGCATTCTTGATATCCAGTTGATACTAAGACCATATAAAAAAGCACTCACAACAACTAAATAAGAACTCTAGCAGAGTTGAGATGAACAACAAGACAAAAAGTCTCACAACAATCCACACCATATGTCTGGCTGCCAAATCGACCTTCAGATGTTCAACTGAACCATCAGAATGATACTATACTGTGTAGACCCAACGACAACTGAACCATCAAAATGATACTTTACTGTGTAGCCCCAACGACAACTGATAAGTTGTTTACCAACAGAAAGAGAAGTAAGGTCTCATGGATGATTCTTGTTAAGGGCTTTCATTTCCTCATTTATAGCTAATTTCTAAATAGGAGATGTCAATGTCTATTGAAAAGAACTATAAACAAATACCGAAGACATAGTCAATGCAAAATAACAAAAGGATGGTGAAAACGAATACAAATAAATAAAATTAGAAATTGGATGTTTTGTACAATTACCGGTATCTTTCTACAATGTCATAGGCAAATAAAAAGATGTTGAACTAGGTGACAGCTTAGGGAGAAACACCACAATAAAATCAGGTGACGGCTGTGGAGTTGGAGCATATAAAAACTCATCAGTGCTTGGAACAAGGATATAAACCTACAAAGGGGGGGGGGGGGGAAGAAAGACTCAAGGAGGAAGAAAATACATAGTCTGAGGTAACAAGGGTTTCTTCTGACTGAAAAAGACTAAATTTTGGGGAAAGTGTATTGCCCGACACAAAAAAGAAGGAAGATGTTCATATAAAAATGTGACATGTCTCAACAAAAAACAAGGTCATAGTAGTGACGACTTTTTTTTAGTACAAGAATATTCCAAAAAGACACACTTAACCGAGCGAGGCGAAAGTTTATCCCTACCCAAACCAAGGAGATGAACAAATGCAACACAACTAAGGACATAAGGAGTGAGACCAAATGGTGATTTATCAAGATAAAGCAACAAGAAAGAATATTTATTGTTCAAAATAGGGAATGTATGCAATTAATAAGATAAACTAAAGCAATAATAGCATGAGCCCAATATGATTTTAACCCATACACATTCAACATCAAGGTGTGGGTAACATCCAACAAATGACGATACTTACGTTCGGCAACACCATTTGTTAGGAGGTACGAGGACAAATGATTTGATAGATAATGACATGAAAAACACAAAATTTTCATAAATAATTGAGTATACTCAAAGGTATTGTCCAACCAAAGTACTTTAATACGAACATCAAACTGAATTAGAATTTCATTATAAAATGTGGTAAAGACCTTGGATAATTTAAATCGGTTTTTCATAAGAAATAATCAAGTCATATAAGAGAAATCATCAAGAAAGATCACATAATATTGAAAATTATAAATACTTTTAACTTGCGCAGGGCCCCAAAAATCTGTATGAACAATGTGAAAAGGACTAAATTGAGGGCTTAAAGAGCAAGGAGGAAAAGAACTACAATGATGTTTGCCTAGTTAACAAGCTTCGCATTTTAAAACAGAGAACTCAAAATGAGGATAACTTGACACAATTTTTGCAAAGAAGGATGACCTAGTCGAAAATGCCACCAGAGAGGAGACACAGTTGCAGTTAAGGCATGAAAGGAACTTTCGCGATCCAAGTATTAAAGGTCATGGTCAATGCGCTCATGCCCCACACCAATCAACTTTTTCGTCTTGAGATCATGAAAAATACAAGATGGAGAGAAGATTATTGAACACTGTAAGGACTCGGTTAATTGACTCACACATAATAAATTAAAGAAAAAATTAGGAACGAATAAACTATCAACTAATGGCAAGGACTGAGTGGGACTAAGATTGACAATCTCATGTACCGCTCGAAAGGAACAATCAATTAACACAATAAGTTAGTTTGACACACGAAAGTTAGAGAATAAGGACGACATACCAAACATATGAGCACTAACTCCTAAATTAATGATCCAAGAAGATGAAGAAAGTTGAATAATCATGCATGTTGAGGTACCTCAATTAGCAACATAGCAGTAGAAGCAGACAAACTTGAAAAAAGTGAAGACAACTTGTGAATGAGTTGTTTAAATTGAGAAGAAAGATTATCGTAAGAGCTGAGCCAAAACCAGAAACAACTGGACAACCAGTAGTAATCTGATGTACTATTGAACCCATGGTATTAGCAAAGACCTGAATAGCACATGCATGTCTCCAATACTTATCCCAACAAAATTGCTTAGTATGTCCAATGCCACCACAAGAAGTACATTTCCAAACACAACAAGAACCACGACCAAATTGCCCACCATGTGTGCCACGATCAGTATCTTAACCACCAAAACTGACACTATAGGGTGAACCACATCCACCATTACGATCACCACCACAACCACAATTCAAGTTGTCTATTACGAAAAACCCACGATCAACTAAGCAACAATAGGATCAATATACTACAAACAATCCTCAATCACAAACTAACAAGAAGAGGTTAAGAAATTCTGACCCAACAATCCAAACACACTTCAATATGTAAACCACAACAACACCACACAATCGGACCACAAAAACACAACAATCTACGAGGCCAAGAAGCAACTATAGTACACAGGCCACACCAAAACAACAACAGGTGAACAGATCTAGATCTGAGCAACCTAGAGTAGATCAACACACCCAAGCCAAGAGAGACGCCAATCGCAAAAAGCTAGAGCCAATTGAGCACAGTCGAAGGCCAAATAATGGCAAAATACTATAGCTCAAAAAACACCTTCAAATAAGCCAATCAGGGCTAGGCTACCTAGGAGTCTCCCCCTTAGTCCAAATCAACACCCATGGTACCAGATCCAAGCAACAATCTAGCCAAAAAAGTCCCAAAACAACATATATAAAAATTATACTTTATTTTTAAAAAAATTATTCAAAAATAGCTAACCCAACTAAGATGACTTAAAAAAAATTTCAAAAAATACCATAAAGAAGAGGACAAAAAACAAACCAAGACAGTAGGTTTTTTGTCACCGAAAAGTCGTCAACACTGAGCATTCCAACGCTGACGTCAGCGATGAACCACACCTGAATTTTTTTTATTTCCCTTTTTTTTTTTTTGGTTTACAAGTCTTAGCCTAAAAAAAATACTCTGATACCAAATTGAAATTATACAAACGAAATTAGGATAAAAAAAAAAGGATAAGAAGAGAAAGAATAATCTGTGTGTAGGCAATATTGCCTTACACTCTCTTATTTATAATAAATTAATATTATGAGCAATTACATTATTACCCAGCACTATTAATAATCTAAAATAAGAACTCTCAACACTTTTGAAAAGTGACCATTAGAAAATTCTATTCTCTTTCTCTTGTGCTTTATGAAAGATCATTGGATTAAGAGATATCTCTTGAAAAAAGATTTGTATAGTTGATGTTGTTCTTGAAGTGAGCTACAATGCAAATCAAAATATCTACAAATTAGTAGATTTGACTTGCCTACATTGTCCTATAACCAGAAAACCTCATGATGAGGACACAATAGCTTTGATAATGAAGTTCTCCTGAATATAATTATTTTGATGAAAGAGAGGATTAGGAGGTTACTTTTTGAACTCAAATCTGGTATGAAGTTAGGTCAATCTTATTCTTGTTTTAATCTACAAAGAGAGTTTGTATCCCATATCAAAAAATTAAGTGTATCCAAGGTTGGTTTATATATATGAGGGGCTACTCCACCTATTGCAGATTAGTTTTGAGGCCTTATGTGACATCCTATTTCTATTACAAAAATAATTATTTAAGAATTGTTGATTCTAGTAGCTACCATTATAATAATAATAATAATAATGTTTTTAAATTGTAGTAACCAATAGGAACAAGCCACATGTGGTAACTAGTGTTCACTTTGGTGTGTCATATGACACTTGTAGAAAGTAGAATGTATGAGGATTTAGAAAAAAAGCACACAGCTAGTAGGAAGAAAACTTATTTGAGTGTGTTGGAGACAAGTGTTTCGATACTTGTCATGGTGCATGTAAAGTATACACAGTAATGACAAGTGTCAAGCCAAGGGAAATGTAAGCCATGCAAAGTGACACCTCCTATGTCATGTGTCAAGCAAGCAAGAATTCAAGTCATGCAAGGGAAAACCTCCTACTTTCCATAGACTATAAATTCAAACCACCCCTCACTTGTAGTAACCATAGAAAAGGAAAAGAAGGAGAAGAAAATAGAGAGAGAAAGAGATAAAGAAATTTGTAAGGTTTGATGGAAATCAACAATAAATTGGACTTCTATTACTATTGGTTTCAAGTATATTGTTCGTGTTGTTATATGAACAAAGGGTTTACCGATATCAACCGAGGATTGGGAAACTCATACTAATCCACAAGAATTGATTAACGATTTTGAGGTACAGGGTAGTATACAATATGTTTCTGTCTTTAAATCTCTTTGCAAAAAATGTTCTATTGATATATCAAAATTTGCATTCATATTTGCAATTTTTGATTGAAATGAAATTCTGTAAATTTTGTTGAGTTGGCTGGAGTTTGGAGCCAATTACTTTAGAGTTGATTGGTACATATATGACGTGCACTTGAGGTACATGTTGTGAAATATAAATTTAGCTCTACAAGGTGTGATTGTGGTCCAGTTGGGTATGATTGATCGTGTGAGTTTGGATTTATTCCAAAGTGTCACTTGTCATATTACAAAGATAAACAAAGTATGAGGCTATATATGTTAAATAGTAAAACTACGTGATGTCATATTTGATTCATGCAATTACCTATCGATTGAGTTATTTGTTATTCAATCATCCATATTTTTATGGTTAAAAATATTGTTTCCTGTCGTATTGTATATTTTTATGCTTAATTACTTTTCTAGGTGACTTTGGAGAAAAAATCGGAAGAAATTGAAAATGGATGAATATCGAGATAACTGTTATAATTTTGATATTGAGAGTTAGTGTATTCAGAGATCGAATTTATAATTGTGATTTTATTGAATAAATTAGAGCTTTAACCCTTTGTTTTTGGAGATATATTTGTGAAATTTTATCAATTGATCTATCAGTTAACGTTTCAAGAAAACTGGGGCATTACACCTTGGATGGTTGCTAGGCCAAATATATGACCAAGTCAAATTCTTCGACATGTTTATCCATTTATTTCAATGCAACGTCAACCTGTTCGTTTTTCGATTTTAGTTCAGTTTATTAGTTCAAGTGTGAGCTCATAGTCGCATGTGAGGAAGGAATTGAAGAGAGCTTGTATCTCACACCAATATATTAGGTCCACGTACGTAATGTTGATATCTATACTTAAGGGGCTACGCTACCCATTGCTAATTAGTTTTAGATTGGATGCTTTAACAAAATCTAATGTCAGCAATAATCCTACAACCATAGAATTCTCCAATTTCCAAACATAGAGGATCTCGATGTTAAGTTGTTAGCTTGGATCAATAAAAAATTGATTCCATATGATTAGTGTTAGAATATACTTAGTTATTTTAGTGTCAGGGGTAATTTAGTCACTTTTTTGTTTTGTGTTGCCCAAATATATAAGCTCACTATTGTGAGTTCCATTACATATGTTGTAACAATGCCAATTATTCAATAAGATATTTCTCTTCTTTCTTCTCTTTTTAATCAAGTATTAGAGCCATTTTTTATCCAAACCCATTAACAACATAACAAGTTACCATAGAAAATTAGAAGAGATAGAATTAGGGCTGACATCATCCATGCACATGATGACATCATAATGACATCTACAACCTGGAACCCTAACTGGCAGCAATCTGGTCGATTTCTCATGTGATTTGTTTTTGGTTTGGTGTTTGTTTGATGAAAGTTTTGATTTTTTGAAAAACAATTTCATGGAAATAGTTTATCTGTGATTTTTCAAAGATTTGGACCATTTCGTTGCCCTCTAATCCTTGCTATGGAGTGTGATGTGAGCCTCTTATGGTCTTTTTGGTTGTTTTGAAGCATCCTAAAGTGATTTCACGAGAAAACAAGTGGATTTCTGCTTAGAGAACATTTGGATATTCACTATTGACATCGAAATCTCCTTCTGCCTTGCTGGGTTGCTGATCTCTTTTGCCCGTGTCTTCATCTTGCTTCTAGAGTGCTGATTTTTGGCCTTGGTTGTGGTGCTCAGCCTGGGTCACATCTCTAGTTGGTCTTCTTCTCCCTTGTTGTGTCCCTGTAGAGTGCCCCAGTAGTGGTCTCGCCTTACTCTAATTGGTTGAGGCTAAGACCAACTTTTGTGGGCTTTATAAGCCTCAGGTCAATTGAGCTTGTAAGTTTTAGGCTAGTTGGCTTTTCTTTTGGGCCTTACCACTTCTGATTTTGGGTAATTGCATAATTGGATTGATTTTTCTTTTGGAATTATGGCAAGTGAACATTCTGATTCACTTCAGGCTATCAGTGTGAAATTAATTGGTGACAATTATACTAATTGGGCTTTTTTATTAGGTAAAGATATGTGGAGCTATGATGATGGTGTTGTGACGGCCCCTACAAATACAAAGGTGGAAAAGTATTCAAAATTGAAGAACAATATTAACATTAACAATGCTAAAATCATTACCTAGATTAACAACTCTGTCGATCAGACTATCGGTGTTCATCAAGCTAAGTTTACCACAGCCAAGGAAATCTAGGACTATTTAAACAATTTTTTTGTTCAGTCTAATTTTGTAAAGTGATATCAAGTAGAACATGAAATTCGAGCTGCTCATCAAGGTGATAGGAACATCCAAGAATTTTACTCAGTAATGACCAGATACTGGGATCAATTGGCAATTACTGAACCTACTGAATTAAGTACTAATAGGGTCTACCCCACCTTCAGAGGGGGAACAGAGGTAGTTAAATTTTTTATGGCACTCAAAGATGAATTTGAGGGGCTTTGAAGTTCAATTCTTCATCGTCATCCATTTCCCTCAATCAATGTAGTGGTTAATGAATTTTTGGCTGAACAGGTGTGACTTAAGACCTTATCAGAAAAGGTTCTTCTTTCATTACTTAAATAGACTATAGTGGTTGTTCCTTGTTCTTTCCAAGGTGACTTCTAACACCCAGAACAAATACAGAA
>CAUOFW020006315.1:0-24383 GCA_963454935.2 Ilex paraguariensis | reverse complement strand
AGAAATTTCTTTGGCACTGATGGTGCTAAAGTGACGGTCATATTCTTTTGCAACTATAACATTGAATTATTACTCAGGTCTACGATTCGTATTTAGCCAGCATAAGCAACATCCAAAGTGGATCCCCCTTTTTGTTCAATTGTCGTTTGAGTGATGTGGTGTTGTTCTTCTCGAAGAAGTTCCACAAGGCAGACTTCCTTGGAAGAGTGTAGGCACAGCACACACACACGTCAAAAGCTTGATCGACTATCTCATAGTCACCTTGACAATTTCATCAAGAATTGATCGGGTAGGTGTCCTTATTAGCCTTTTAAAATCTGAAGAGAAGTTGGGGCAATTGTGGAATATATCAATTGGCTATATTCAGTCCACAAATTCATGAGACCAGAATAATAGTTGTATAGAAAAAATCCCACATTTCCTTTGAAGTTTTATAAGGCCGTAGATTGACAACAATATGTTGATCAACACTACAGCGCTTAATTATATCCAACTCATAATCCTTACGTCATTGCTCTCCCACTGACTCTTTTGGTAGAGTTAGTGGGTTTTTACCAACTGACTCATCTGTGGTCCCCAAAGATTTTTACTCTCACAAAGAGCCAAAGCTGGATCTCCCACGAGAAGTAATTCTTCCCATTGAATTTAACAACCCTCTCAATCATGATTGATTCGTAGAGTATCAATTACGAAACCAGAATCAAAAGAGAGAGACTACAGGGCAGACATTGTGCACAGAAGTAACAAGAAAACCAGTAAGATAACCCTTTTTTTTCTCCAAAAGAAAACTCTAGAATGCCTTTGATACCATGACAAAATGACACAACTTTGAAGAATAAGACTAAGAAACAATGAATTCTGAGTGATTGATTGCCATACCCTTGTAGGCCTCTTCAATATATAGAATATGTATTCTATGTTTGTTATCTTTACAATCAATGGTTCCTTTGATTGGGGAAATACATAGCTAGCATCTACATAAAAGGAGATATATTGATTCCCTTTGATTAAGAAATCAACTTGCAAGGTATTAAGAAATCCCCCTTTGACTGAGAATTTATATAATCAAACATATCTATCTATACTCTATAGTATACTATTAATAAAAGTACCTTAACATCAAAAACTTTTGATTCAATTTTACCCTCATAAAGAATTAAAAAGACCACTTTATCCTTTCACACATAATATCTAAATTATCATCGTATCCTTATGCATTTCAATCTCCAAATTACATAAATGGTCACTTTTAATTATCAATTTTTATTTTTAAATATAAATTTTTATAAAACTTTTTGCTTGACTATATTACTATTAAAAAATATATGCATTATAATAAGTTTTAATAAAATATTCAAAAAAAACTTTAAAAACTCCAACAATCTAACATTACTTATCTCATTAATAAAGATGACATTATGACTACATATGTATATTTTTTTTTCATCAAAATGTTTAACCTTTTAATTTTTAAGATAAAAAATAATGTATATATAGTTTTACATATTTTTTCGAATTGTGTTAAGATTTTATGTGAAAATAGATTGAAGTATATTTTTAAGGAAAACTTGAAATTTTTAAAATTTAAATATATTATAGCGTAATATATTAAATATTATCTCAATTGACCTAACTAATTCTAAATACAGTAAGGTTCTAATATGATTTGTATATTGACAATTATTTGTATTTTATTCAATGTTATATAAATATAATCTTAATCAAATTAATTTTAAAAATTTTAATTTTCAAACATCACTAAAATATCACTTTCAAATACAAAATTATAGAAACAAAATTAGAACTTTAATTATTTATTTATTTTTTATCCTTTTTGTTGAAGTTAGAACAATAAATCTTTGGAACATACAAAGTTTTCAAAAATTCTATAATAGAATATGAGTGATACAAAAATAAGTTTGATAAATTTGAGATGATATTTAATTTAGGTACACATATATCAAATATTGATTTATTAATTTTTGTCTAAAAAATTATTTATGTGTGTGGCTTATTACTGGTAACATGAAAGGAAAGACAATCAGTGTTGACACCAACGCCCTTGGCTAACAAGGACTAAACTAGGTAATAATGCTTTTTAGTCAAGCTTCATTTGAGTAGCCGATGGCGTTATAAGTATTGCTGCTATGCATAATGACCATCATAGTTGCTTATCACCATAGTTGGGGATGGCAAACCTATCACGATTCACAAGCTTCCCCCCCCACCCCCACCCCCCCCCCCCCCCAAAAAAAAAAAAGAATCACAAACAACCACCAACCTGCATGTTTCTCTATTATGACCTGTCTCGAGCTCTTTACATGTGCTACTCTTGCAGGGAGCATTTGATATGGTTAAAATCTCTGGCCGCTACTCTTGGAAAGAGGACGGCCAAGTGCAGGAAAGTTGCAATTTGCTAGTTACTTTTGCTGATTCAGATTTCAATGTTTTTGGTGGTCCTCTGATTGGTCCATTAATTGCAGCAACACCTGTGCAGGTTTGTCTGCTTCTCTATTTACATACCCTTTTGTTGGTTCCACATCACGATATCACGTGGACATCATCTTTTGAGTCTGCTGTTTTCTCTTTTTGTTTCTTGCAAAATATCATTTTTTTCTCCCCTTGGTGCCATGGTTTAGATATTGGACTTCGCTGGCGGTTCTCATTTGGTGTAGTTTGACATGTAAAAGTTTTCCCAAGTTCTTATGTATAATCATCTAATCACAGATATGTCAAAAGCAATCAATATATACATCTGTACGAATCAATCTCTCTTTCTAGCTTGGACTTTAAAAACTGGGTTGGTTGATTTCACTTGACTAGTAATATGTTTATATCTTTCTTCACATGCACCAGCATAATCCTGGGCTCAATTAATTTCGCTTCATTAGTGGTATTTCTGTATTTATCTTCATATATAGTATGAATTCCTTTCAACGTTGGATATAGCATCATAGATTATCGACGAGGAACTTTGTTTTTCCCTCTTTGGGTGAAGGCAGCACTGGCTACTAAAGGGATGCCGGACCACCCACCCCTGCCTTCCATAACCCCCAAAACTGAAAAGGGTAGTAGCCCAAGAGGTTGCTTGTAGACTACCTGCTGGCATCATAATACATCCATCCACCTCTGACCCTAAATCTTTTTCCAATAAGGCAATTTATAGACTTCTTACCATTCTCAACTCATTTGTTTGTGAGGAGGAAAATATTATGACATATATGTTTCATTGCAGGTAACATTAGGAAGCTTTATAAATTGATGCGATGCGGGCTGAAATAGGCCCAAGAAAGAAAAATTCTAGAGAAAGGACAAAATGAGAATTGGGTAATTCAAGGCTGCAGCTGATGATATTTAATTTAGGGACGATTTTAGCCATTTTGTCTATGGGCTGTATGTAGAATGGATTGCCAGATGGGGCTTTTGCTGGTTTACTTGTAGTCAGTGGCCAAGTTTGGAAGGTCTAACGAAGAGTCCAGAAACTTGATGCTTAGGCCACAATTTATGGGTTTTAAATGATGGTCACCAAGCACATGTTGATCGTCTATATTAGTTTTCATATATATTAATTGTTGAATTGTCTTCCTTTTAATGCAGATATCTTCATGGGTGCGCCCGCTATTTCCTCGTCGACGTCGAGGAGAACGAACACGTCAATTTTTAAGATTTCAAAATAACAATCATAAATTAAGTATTATTCAAGTTTGATACATATCCATCTCCAAAAAGTAAAAGATTGGTGTTAAGTATGTTTGATTAAAACTCCAAAACAAATATAGACAACAAAATTAAACTTGAATTCGTGAATTAGTAAACTTCAATTAACGAATTTGGTAAAATGAGGTGATGAATTCTTGGAAAATCTACAATTGACAAGTATGAAGGGGAAAAAAGGGGAGGAGGAAAGTCAAAAAAAACCCTTGTCCTATATTTTTTTTTTCTCTCGAAGATGGGTATTGATCTGTCTTTTATGCACAGTAGTAGCCTAGCCTTGAATTTAACGAAATCAGCAGAGAATATCAAGAGGCGTTGGAAAGATTTCAGTCCACGGTTTTAAGAAGCAAAAGTACAGCAAACAAAGTTGACATTGTCTCCAAGCAACTAAGGACGACACCCATTGGCGAAGACAACCTCCCTTGTGCTCGCTACCACTACCACTGCAACATGTCAAAATTGTTACAAAACTCCAACGTCGACATCTGAACCAACATTATCTAAAAACTCTAGTAGATTCTACAATCATTACAGCATTATATATCGAGGGTAAACTTAGCAATAGCAACCATATATCAACCTGGTGCACAACCCCGACGATATAAAAGACCATGTACCAAATTGCTTCTCCATACAAAATAAAAACGCCCACAATTTTCTTACACTACAGTCGATATTTTAACTTGATTTAAGGATACAAGAAAACTGGTACCTACATGCAGAGGAGAAAATTGTCTCTAGAGAAAACTTGGACAGACAGTAATTTATGTCTTCACTATTGCCGACCAATAGTGACCCTTTTCTGCAGGCTGCTGCCTAATACTTCTAGACAAGTAGAACAGCATTAATACAACCATCATTCTCAGGATTATTTGTCACCTGAGCATACTTTCCTGCATCCACCACGTATAAGCAAATAAAATTTAAAATATATGATGGAAGGAGAAAGAATAACATTTATTTAAGAGGAAACAGAAAAGGAAAATCGTACCCCATACAACTTTTCCAGCAGGTGTGACCAGACCAAGTTCACTGACATTCACCTGATATCAAGGACAGAAATCTGAATGAATTAAGACAACAACTAGGTTGAATTCAAGCCAAAAACATAACCAAAATAAGCAGCATTTACCTCGATAATAGTTCCTTGGGTCACAACACCAAGAGAGGTATACATTTGACCATTTGGATTTTTCTTTACGCCTATGATCTCAAGATTAAAAGTGCATTTGAGTTCAGGGTGCGTTACATGAGCTTTGGTGAAGCGCAACCCTGTGGGACGGATGAAACGCTCATACTTAGGAGGTTTTCTTGTGAAGCTTGGTCCAACAAATGTGACTTTGGTGACCATCCTCTTCCACTGCTTCGCTGTAAAGGGGAATGGGGCATAAATGAGTAAACAACTACCACATCATTCGTGCTGAAATAGGTAACAAAACTTGCAAAAGAAGACAGTGTGCAGAATACTTACTTTTCCGTTTACCAGATCTGATTACTCTAAACATTTCATCTTCGGCCACAGGCCTGACCTGAAAAGTTGAAACAGCTCTCATTTACCAAGTTTTATAATCGTCAAGTAGCAAAAAGTTGACCATGTGTTATCAATTGGGCCCAAGCTTTTTAAAATTGAGATCCTATATCTGATCGATAAATGATCGGGATATTAGGATTGGACCTAGAATCATAAAATCGTACAAACCGAAGAAATGGGACTAAAAATATATGTAACAACATAGAACTCTTAAAACAGAAATTAAAAAACTTAGATATATGTGTGAAATGTATAATGTCATGACAAACATATAGAATGCAAAAAATATTATTAAAACTTGTAAAATTACAGTCTCAATATTGAAGGGCACAGAAAATCAAAAGTGAGTTGTTCATCTAGTCGGATTTTGTGAAGAGAGGTAGAAGAATTGGATTTTGATATTAACTTTAAGAAAGGTGAAGACAAAGGGGAGACTGGAAAACTCGAGAGACTGTGTAGTAAACAATTTGACTATTTGATATCCCACAAAAAAAAATGGACAATAAAAATGGAATGAAGAAAACAAAACCAACTATTATTTTCTACCCTTCAATGAGAGACAAAAGAATGAAGAAAGCTTTTTCTAACAAAGGGAAACTATAGCTTTGAGAGGACAGAATGAATAACCTCCTTTGATTTTCTAAATAATAAAGCCTTCGACCTTTGTATTCGTTCGCCAAATCTTGTTTAGTTCCATCCAAACTCGGTTTTGCCTGAATCTTCGTCATAAGCTGTGGCTCGATATAGATGGTTTGAATCAAGCGAAACCAAAGCCATTCGTCCCGAGAAGCTAAGGATCGAAGACTCTTGGGATATAGACCGGCTTGTTGGCTTGTCGGACATAGTCCGAGGAGGTGTCGGTGAATACGCCTAACAAATAAACCCAACCACCTGGGATCAATAAAATCGTAATTGGGGTCAAGATCCTAAAATCCTACATGACCTGGTTCAGGATCCATTTAAATTTTATGTCCTAAGGATTTTCAAGAGACTCAGGTCGATTTGCAAATAGTAGAGCTTAGGATCCAACGATCCGGATCAAAATTTTGATAACCATGAATGGGCTACATTGACTTTGTTAACAATTTCATTGATCGGTGTTAACAATTGAGCGACAATTGCTTTAGTGTCAAGTCTGGGAACCAAGCTGAGAAAATTGGAATAACTTGCGTACCTCTGACCCTGAACTAGAGAGGTGAAATGTAAAATTTTCCCACGGTAAAATTATTAAATGCAGGCGTGGTTGCTTGAACTATGTTGTGTGCATGGTTGAGTTGTACCAGTATTTACTAAATCTGCCAGTTTCCTCTTTTATCCAAGGAAAAACTCCTAAAAATCCACTAAAAATAGCACACTGTGCCTTTTTCCAGTGCTAGACGTGCATGGAGGATCCAACAAGCATTACTAAGTAATAAACAAAAGCCATGCAGGATAATGAAGGAAGCAAACATCATAAAGCTATATTATGAAAAAGTTTAAGTAACCATACCTTGGGTAGAGGTACCTCCCATTTGCCAGCTTTCTCCTTCCTCTTCTGCTTAATGGTGTTGCTAAGAACCTAAAAAAGGAAAAAGTCAAATAAGTTGTAGTATATGGTCAACAATAATTTGTACTCACAACTATGCATAAACAAGAGCAATAGCAAAAGCAATCCAATCAATTAAATAGCCATACCTTTGCCCGAGTAGTTGTTTCACGATCAAGAAGGTAGGCAGGAACAGCTCCTTCATGAACTTCGTCATCAACCTTACGTCTCGCTGATGATTCTTCGTGCATAGACAATCTGGCAACAGAGTATACATAAAATCTAGAATCAAACCTCACCCACAATACATCCTCTAAACATTAATTGGCCACAGAAAAATACAGATATAAATACAATAATCATAAAATGAACAAACAAAAGATAATGGGCTCCTTAAGGCTTACACATACATAAATCTGACTTAAACATACTTGAAAAAACAACTATAAAGCACATGTACCTTTTATTGCTTATTTAAGCTACACACACAGATACTTCAATCTAAATGTATGCATGTGAAGGTGTAGATGTAGACGTAGAAGTATTGAGAATATTTCAATCATACATAATAGACTGCTTTCACAATGGTAACCACAGTTAACTTTGCCTTATTATAATGGTCCTCAGTTCCTTACTGAATTATCTCTCTCACCTACTCAAGCTTCAAAAAGAAAAGTAGTAGGGGTAAAAGAAGTCCAGGGGTGTAAATACCATAACTGCTATAAGAAAAAAGAAAAAACCATGCTCCGTAAGATATGTAAGAATTTCTCAATCTAAAGAAATGGTATTAGGAGGCTAAAATCACATATGAACAAAAAAATAACGCAGATAATGTTAGCCATATCATAATTCCTTCCTGCCGTAATTGATGGCATATGATATAATTTCTATGGACTTTATCATTGCACATCATCACAATAGATGGAGCCACACAAATCCCCCACACCTATGCCAAAAGACTTTTGTCACTTTTCCTATCTTTAACATCTTCTGAACGTGTAGAATAGTTCAATTTTTATTTTTCTTTGGAGAGAGAACTCTAATCTACTTCCGCTTTTTGAGTTGGTCATGGAGTTTTTCTTCAAAGGGGATAGCAGCAATCAATATGATGTAACTCAGTTCAGCTTTTGATGGATATTTCCTGTTCCATTATGTTTATCTCTCTAAATTTCACCAAGGAATCTCTAAGTCCATAGTTGTCAACATGTTTTACCAATTACTTAACATACAATGAAGAAGAAAATGTTTAAGCAATGGCATCTAGCCCTGAAGGTACATCACCATGTGACTTATCTTAGTTTTCAATGTATCAAACAACATATTTATCTCCAGTATCACGTCAACAAAATAACAAAAAATAGTAATGCTATACTCAGGGAAATTCTGAACTACCTAAGCTCTTTGATTGATGACCTAACAAAGGACATTATCTCACTGATAAAAACAGGTGTAAAATTGTCATGAATATCTTAGCGACTATTGAAACTTTGAAAATTCGAAAATTGTCCGTGCCAACGAAGTCAAAATAGTAATAATTAAAAAAAAAGAAGAGAACAAAAATAGAAGAAAAATTAAACCCAAGAACCTCTCACAACCCAATCCCTCCCTCTTAAACTTCTAGACTAGGAAGTACGAATATGGACACAGGTGTCGTATCCGATACGATATGAACACAGAGATACGACAAAATTTTAAAATATAGGACACGGGGTACGGCTAATTAAAATAATATAATATTTTTTTATATATATAATAACATTAATAATAAAATTATGAAATTAATTAATATTTTATAACTAGACAAATGAGTTAATATTAAATTTAATAAGTGGACTAAATGTTATGAGCAATGATTTGGGGGGCTAAACATTATTAGCTGTGGGCTAGACTAATAAGAAGTCTAATTGTTCGGGTGACATAACGGGGAGAGAGAGAGAGAGAGAGAGAGAGAGAGAACGATGCTGCGAGCATCTAGGGCAAGCCAATCACACCAATCGCACAGAGAGAGAGCCGATCACATCAACTCGATCTATGAGAGATTTGATGGCATCAAGCCTCCAAAAGCATCCGGAAGATGAATCCCAAAGTACCCATGTCTGATCTCAGGTTTGTGGCGAGTCGTATAAGTAGAAGAAGATGAAATATGTGGCTGATCTTAGGTCTGTAACGTCTTCTACCCTTTTTTTTTTATTAGGTTTCAATAAAGATCTATAGCCATATCACCCCGTATCCGACTCGTATCCATCCACAAAATCAGCTTGATTATTGTTTAGGACACTTGTGGAAGTGTAGGACACGTGTCCCGCCGTGTCCAACGCGTATTTGTGTCGGACACGTGTCCGACACCGCCACATCGACCTTCGGAGGAGTATCCGTGCTTCCTAACTTCTAGAGCACTTGTTGGTCTCCACAAAGAATTTCTCCTACAATCGATGGACTTCATCCATTTTTCAAGAGATCTCAAGCAACTACTTGTTGTTGGGTTCAATTGTCTTGTCTAACTTCCTTAAATGATCACAATCAACAGAATTAAAACAAGTAAAGTGACAGTAAAAAGATTAACAAAAGAGAAGAACACTTTTAAAAGATTCTTGGATTACAATAAAATTTGTCCCTAAAACTAATCCTATCTCTAAATCTAGACTAAAACTATTCTTAAAATATCCAAGTCATGGGTTTGATCGTGTCTTCTTCTTACAATTAATGCCCCTTTTATAGGCATCTTCCATCTACGGTTGCTCTGGCTTTTTTAAGGCAATTTCCTCTCCAATTTCTCCCTTGTCTCTATTGCTACTTTTGAATTCCTAGAACTCATTTGATGCTGATAATTGCTGCTTTTTAAAATTCAAAGATAATCATTTTTATCCCTCTCATCTGCTGCTCTTGAACTCTTGAATTTGAACAGGCCACATTGACTGGCTACATATATATATTTTTTTTGATCCAATCCAAAACTGGCTACATATTCACCTTCAATAAAATGAATGCCACATAGCAATTTTTATTTTAACTTTGTTCAATGGACAGGTGTCATTCATCATTTCTTTACTGAAAAATGTAGAATTTGGTCCAAACAACTCTTCACCCTATAAATTAACAAGAAGGCACAAACACATGCCTGGTTGATCAACATTTACAATTTAACAAAAAAAGGTCATTGGGCATGCTGGTGTAGGAACCTATGAAAGCTCTCGAGCGAACATAAATATCGCTGGCTTACTTTTCGAGAGAATCAGCATTCAAGCCCCGATTTGTTTATGTTTAAGGGCAAAACATATATTAATGTAAATAAGAGAAGCACCATTTCTACTACCTTTCCCGTTCTCCACACAAGTATAGCAATATAACAAAATATTACATAACAACAGCTAACCAAAGAAAACACTATGTAACCAAAGCATGAGAGAGAGAGAACTCACGTTTTCTTCATTTGGGCCTTCTCGGCATAACGTTTCTTAGCAAACATCTTACCCTTGATACCCAATGCCTGTTCCATTCAAATTGAACTAAATTCAAACTCTAAACAGTTTACATATATGCATAGAGAAATGGAGAGAGGGGAGAGGGAAGAGAGAAAAGTGTGTGAAGAAGTTGAACCTTTTGTGCAATTTGGGAACGCTTGTGAACTTCACGAGCCTCCTTCTTGCGCTTGCGCTCGAAGTGATCATGGCGATAGCCATGTCTCTTCCTGTGTAGCTCTATGTAATCTCCTTGCGGCTTTTTTTATTTGACAATCAATAAGCATCACAAAGGAAGAAAAAAAAAAAACAACAAAATCAACGTCAGAAAGAATACATAGAAAATTGAGAAATGTATTGACAAAAGCAGAGTAAAGATCTGCGGGTTAGTTCAAGAACAAACCATGGCGGACCACCGAGACTGAATTGGAGAGCAGAAAACCCTAGACTTTAAAGGTGCGAGGGTTTTTATCTGAGAATGAAGAACGAAACGGGTGGGTTACTTTTCGGAGAAACAGGACGGGCTAAAATACGGCTGGGTCGGTGCTAGATAAAATATTCGGGCTAATTATCAACTTTGCACTATGACATCACTTAAATCTTAATTTAATACAGTCAATTTAAAACCATGAACGACATAAATTAGTATCAATATGTACAGGAGATTTTATACCATCATCCACTTTGCAGTTAAAAAAATTTGGAATAATTATAAATTGTACCTTTAAAGTTTAAATATTTTACATTTAAAAAAAATTTCATCCATTAATACTTGTTGAATACCTCTTAATTGTGTCGTATCATGTTATTTTGTGTCATGTCGTATCATTTTCGTGTTGTGTTCGAATCGATAAAAAAATATTTTTAACACAAAATATTTTCGTGGAGAGTCAATTGTGCTATGTCGTATATTTTATATTTACGGTAATTTATATAATATTATTTAATATTTTTTAACAATTATAAAATACCTATTTTTTGCCTACAATACTCGTTAAACTGTTATTTTTTGTCTACAATTGTGCACATTGATATAAATTTATATTTTTTACGGTATAAATTGATATTTTTAAACTTTGAGGGTACAAATTGATATTCAAGTGATGTTTTAAAGTGTAAATTGAAATTAGCCCAAAAAATTCATAATGACAGTAACATGCGAAGAATTAAATTCACACGTCATAAATTTGAATCTAATGGTCCGTTTGATTGGATTGATGAAAAATAGAAGAAATAGAAAAACAAGAAGAATATATTTTCCTTCCTCAAAGGAAAGAAATACATATTTCCTCTTTTTTATTTGGTAAGAAAGATGAAAAATATGAGAGATATACTTTCTATAATTTAGTATTGGATGAAAAATGAAAGGAAAGGAAAAATATGTACATAGAAAATTACTACTCTACCCTTACTAACCTTGTAATATATTGGGCAACTAATGTTTCTTGCAATGAACAATTAATGACTCATTTGTGCTAACATGTTGCGAAAGATTATTGGGAGATGTTTGTGGGGATCCATTATTGGAAATGAATTGCCAGGGGCAAAAAGAAGAAGTCAAAATTCAATTTTCTTTTAAATATTAGATGAGAATTTTTTTACAAAAGGATATCTAACCAATAACCTTATTTTTTTTTATAATAAGAAAATTAGTAAATATCTAGAATTAAGGTCATACAACTATGCACTCCTTCCTTCATTAGTTTGCCAATACATAATACAACCATTTCTTGTGCAAGTCGTGTGCATATCAACAATTTGATCACTCAATTGTTGAACCAACGTAGCTTAAAAAATATGATCAAAAACTCTTTTTAAGTACCAACTAGCAATCCCTATTCATATGCAAAATTAATCAAATCATGGTAAACCTTGAAAGATTGCTAAGCCACAATCTTCTTACAAAGGACAAAACTTGCTTGCTCATTTTTTTAACAGAAAAATGCATGATGATGGCTCCAATACTTGACACCTGAATTTTTGTACCCATGCTTTAATTGAATAAGCAAACAGTGACCACAAACCTTACTCTAACCAAATAGAACTAAATCAAATGCTTCAAAACGCTGCTCATTTTCATTTTAGAAGTTGCATATATAACTCATCTCTCTATACTTGACACCTATAGTTTTGTACCACGCCTTTAAATTAAATAATCAAACAAGAAAGCAACTCAAAACAGTAACCATAGCCCATACTGCAACCAAATAGAACTAAAATTACTCAAATGAAATGGATTTAAAAATGTTGAAGTGGGACATGTGTATATAAGCTTCAAAAGTACCAAGATACATGGACAAGAAATTTTTATAGCCAAAACAAGAAAATAAGATCTTACCAAGAAACAAAACATGGTATTTCCACTGATCTGTCCATGCAAGTATATAGTAAAAAGTCCCAAAACATAATATTTGTTATACACACTTTACATATTTTGGTCGGTGACAACTTGAAATCTTTTTTCTCTTTACAAAAGTCACCAACCTATAGTATAAGGTCCATACTTATCCAAGTTTGAACACAAAAAGGCTAGATTACCAGCATACAACATCCAAAATGCACATATTGTAGTAAGTAGGTATCATGTCTCAAAACATCTAACGTACTTGCCTTTCGTTTGAAACTTTTCGATGATGTAGCTGTTTGTGAGGTAGCTTGAAAAGGTGTAGAAATAGGAGAAATTGGCTCAAAGTTCAAGCTAAATTCATCAACTCCATCATTAAGATCTATTAGATTATCATTTTCCTCCCTTTTCCATTGATGAACTTTTCTTCTTGCGCTCACAGCCCCTTCCCCTGTAGCTCTATTCTTTGCAAAGAGATCATATAACTTGTCATAGTGATAGATCTTATTATGCCTCCGTTTTGCAGCACTTGGTTTTGCCTATGACAAAACCAAATGCAAAAAAAAAAAATGATGAAACCAAATTCATATATGCAAAAAAAAAAAAAAGACAAGTAGAAATATATGCAATTGTAACCATATTACAACTAGCAAAATGTTATTAATATTACCTATATAAGTTTTTTCCACACTTCATTCTTGGCTTCCCATAGTTGTGTCTCCGGATTTCATGCAAATCCACTCATAGTTAAGCCATTGAAAATTTCATGACATGCAAAAAAATTACTTTTGAGAGTTTCATGTGTTTTTTCACATGGTCTTTCACAAATGAAAATTTAAGTTTTTCATTCAGTATTTTGAAGACATTGTTAAAAGCAGTGGTTGACTATGTGTCATTGGGTCTATTTCCTTTCAATTGCTCTCCTAACAGAGCATCAAGCAAAACTTCATCCCAATATTCATTTTATGTCTCATTATCCTTCTTAATATTGTCAACTGTGTCGTTCTTTTTTTGTTTCTTTCCCATGAGACACTGCATGATAAAAAAAGATATGTTCAACAGAATTAAGTTATCAAAATATTAACTTTCATAAGTGTACAATTTAAAACACTGAACACCATCAACATAATAGGGAAATAGATAACAATACTTACAGGAACTATTTTTCATAAATAGGAGAAATCTTAACAGCATATTCAGTTTAGTCGTATTATATCATAATTTCTAACTTCAACTTAAAACTACAACTTAAATGTGGAGAGCCAAAATAAATGAATCACGACCTATGACAAACGTAATCTCGCCACATATTAGATGCTATAGAGTCCCTAATAATTGTTCCTCGCCTAGCGTCGTCATCATCGGTACTTGTGTCATAAGTATCATCAATGTGAACCTCACTATGCATGAGCTCCCGTTCAACCTCGGCAATCAACCTTTCATCAAGACGACTCCCATAACATAATTATGTAGAATACAACAAGCTAGAACAATTTCAGTAATAGTATTCACTGGATAACAAGCTTCTGCACCACTCCCAATAATGGGAAACCTCTTATTTAGCACTCCAAATGCATAGGTTTATGAATTACTAGAGGATTAGGCTGGATCTGAATGGTTGTGTTGGCTTTAATCGGTTTTAGTTCAAGGGATGTAGAATGATGTTAATAGTTAACAGAATGATTTGTGTAGTGATTAAAACTAGTTAATTTGCTTGATATTTTGTACAAACAAGAGATAGTTACAAAATGGGATGGTAAGGGTATTGTAAGAAATGTGACTGACACTAATGGAATTTTAGGGCCTATATATTTTTCTGTGTCTCTTAGAGTAGTAGTGTGATTGGGTGTGGAACCCAAAGCACTTGAGTTTGATTTACTACTACGGGTGGTTTTGAGTGAGGAGATATCGTGTACCCAAGGTGTAGGGTCCATATTGGAGAACAACAATTACTAGTTTATTGAGTATTTTTAGACTTTTGGGATTTTGATATGATATTAATTATGGACTAGTTAGTTACACAACATACGAAAGTTGGTTGTTTTGAAAAGAGAGTCATGTGAATTTAGTTTCGAGAGGACAAGAATTATTTACTTCCCAGTCTTAAATCTACGAGTGCAAGCTCAAAAATAAGTGAGTAAAGATTTTTAGGAAAACAACAGTAGTATTATTGATATACAAAGCGAGTGAGTGTATCTTGAATAGATAACAATAGAAAGAGAATATTTTGATGTATTTCAAGAGAAGTTGTCTATGCTACCATTGGAGAGAGATAAAATTTACATTTTTAGTAGCTTTGGAGCACTTTACTTATATTTATTATTTTGTATCGGATGGTTCTTGCTGAACTAGAAGAATGGAAATTTAATTGAAAATATATTAGACCGAATATTTATTCAATTTAGCAATTTGTGGTGAGGTGCTCATGTTGTGTTTGTAAAGAAAGTGATTGGACTGTGAAATGGTACATATGTTACTACCAGTTGAATAAGACAGCCACACGTAGTAAATATCTTTTATGTGGTATTGATGATTTATTTGATCAGTTGTGAGGCACTAGATAATTTAGTAAGAATGATTTTAAGTTGAGTTATCTTTACTTAAAAGAAAGAAATGATGATGTTTTGAAAACAGTATATTCAACTAGGATAGTTATGTTGTATTTTTGGTGAAGTCATTGAGATTGAGAAATGCTACATCTGTTTTGATGGATTGACTAAATTGAGTATCTCAACTTTATCTAGATTCATATATAATTGTATTCATTGGTGTTACACCTATGTATTCTTATAGTAAAGAAGGAATTACCTTACTAATGATTTTGGGTCAGATTTAATTATTTTTGCTATGAATTTATGGAAAAAGACATGTAAGATTTATTTTGATTATCAAAGGTTGAAAGATTTGTTTACTGAGAATGTGTTTAATTTGAGAAAAAGGAGACGGATGGGAAGATTAGGGACTATGATTATTCTATTATTATCATGTAGGCAAAGCTATTATAGTGGTCGATATACTGAGCAAGAAATCATTAAGAAGTTGTGTTATATTCAATGTACTCAAATGAGTAATTTGGTTGATTTGAGATTGATAGGGGTACAAGTGATATTGATTGATGCATATGTATTATTAGCTCAATTACAAGTTAGAATCTTTTGGTAGATCATATCGGTTAACTACAAAAAATAATAATAAATAAACAAATCAAAAGACGTGTAGAGTATTAGAAATGAGGTGTAACATAGTAACATGATAGATTTTGTAATTTATGCTGAGGTTATATTTATATTTTGGCATTAGTTATGAGTACTAAAAGAGAATACGTTGAAGGGAGACATTATAGATGCAACCTACAGTTATATGTTCATTCGAGGAGTACGAAATTATATTGATATAGATAATCTATTATTGGTTGAGTGGAAGGAAATAGAAATTGTTGAATCTGTAGTTAATGTGTAATGCATTGATAGATAGGGATTGAATATTAGTATCTTATAGATTTATTACAACTTCTTTCAATTTTTGAATGAAAAATGGGAGTACATTATTATGAATTTTTTATAATGACTTTCGGGATACAGATTGGGCATGAATATATTTTGGGTTATTGTGGATTAATTGACGAAGTTATTTGGTAAAGATGTTTCATTTTCACGACATACTTTGTGTTGTTATGCTCAAGAAGTTTGTATACCTGATTCTCCTTGTATATTGGTGGGAACAGTCTATTGAGTTTAAGGAATTCTTAATAATGTTGAGGAGTCAATAAATTTTGGGAAACAAGATGATTCCATTAGTCAAGATATTGTGGAAGAGTCACTCAGGCGAGAGAGTTACTTGTGAAGTAGATAAAAGGATGGAAATTGAATATCCTCATTTGTACTTACAAGGTATATAAATTTCGAGGACGAAATTATTTTAAGGGAGAGAGAATATAATATCCCAAATTTTTTTTTTAAAAAAAAATATATATATATAACTCAGTTTAGGTAAATTTGTGATATTATTTTTGAAAAGAGATGTTAGTGTAATTAATGAATGAGGAATTGTAGAGTTATTGTACGGTTTCTTTTATTTTGTATTTACATATATGTAGTCAGTCAAAATAGGGCAAAAAAAAATGAAACGAGGATTCTACCGCTAGAGAAAAAGAGAGAGAGAGAGAGAGAGAGAGAGAGAGAAGGAAGGAAGAAGAAGAAGAAGAAGGGATTTGGATCTATTGAAGGTATGAATCCATCATTTATTTTATGGGTTTTATATTAAATCACATGGTGCTAGTTTTATCACAGTATATATGTGTGTGTGTGTGTGTGTGTTCATGATGGGAAATAAAGATGAATATATAAATAAATTTTGTAACAAGTTATTAAGAGTGTGTTTGGTATAGCTCAAAAAAAAGTGTTTTTTTGATATTTTAACTTATCATAAATACTTTTAAAAAAAATAGTGTTTGGATCAATTTTTTAAAAACACTTTTTATTTTGTAAAAGTAATTTTAGTGCCTAAATAAGCTATTAAGGAGAAGTAAAAAAAATTAAATTTTACTTCCAATAAACGTTTTTTAATTAAAACACTTACCTCCCCCCGATATCTCTCAATCTCTTTCAATCTCTGCCGCCCCCCGATATCTCTCGATCTCTACTGCTGTAGCCATCATCGACTGCCAACTACCTTCGACCACTTTCTTCGATCATCTCGACGACACTGGAGAGTTCCATTAACGATGCTGGAGCTTCCCTTTCTCTCTCACCGATCGTTAATGAAATATGATGTTTGGTTTCAGATTTTCTTTTTGCTTCAACGATCAAATCATCAAAGCAGAGGAGGATCACATTCTATCAAAGCAAGGCAGTTGATTTGTGCTATTTTGAGGTATTTGTAATTTTTTGGTGCGCTCTTGATTCAAGCCAACGAAATGGAATTGTTATTAACACTAGTAACAAATATGTGCATAAGCTCTTTGAATTTGATAATGAACCACCTAATTTTGGTTAAGTAGTTGGCATTACAATCTGATATGCAAATAAACTATGATAGGTGATTATTGAATGAATGGTTTTTTCAAGAATTATCTATGCATCAATATGCATGTAAGGTGTTTGATAAAATGAGCTCCCAATATATCTCTTGTCTGTCACAATGCAACGTGTTGCTCTATCCATCTTCTGGAAATCTTTTTTACGCTATTATATACTAATCTTTTTGATGATGTTATATACTTTTCTACGTTATTATATGTGTACATTAGGTATCCACCAGTTTTGGCAGTCTATGTGTTGTCAGGTTTGTATCTATCATTTTTTACATAGTCTGCTTGATTAATATGATTATGATCTATCATGGTAAGTATTCTCAACCCTATGCTCTGTATAGTATATTGCTTAATCTATGAAATTTGCTTTGCTATAATGAAGATCATTTTAGTACTTAGGTTTGTGCATTTACGAAATTGCTAGTAAGGGAAAGATTTTCTCAGCATAAATGTCAATATATATTCACTCTTTGCTTTGGACTTGTTATCTACCAAATAGGTTTTGTCACTTTTGGATTTGAATATCTTAAGCAGAGTAGGAGGAGTTTTGAGGGAAACCTCCAATCTTATTCAAGAGCCTGATGCCCTGATGCTTTGACAATGGCAATGCAGTACCCTTTTTTGTTCTTAGGGGGTTGTTTTGGTGATGTTATATACTTTGTCTGTATGGTGAATAAGGCCACATAATTTTGGTGAGTTATGATTATCTTTCGAAGGTTAAGAGAAGCATCACAAGTGTTACCATTTGTGCTCCCTTTCTAGACTTTGATATTTAAGACCTACTAGTTGTGTCTTGTTTTATCTGAATATTTTAAGTTCCTGGTTTGACTGAGTAGACAAACGTGTAAACCCCTAGGTGAGTACTAATGTGAAATTGGAATGTCCAGGTTGGATGCATGAAAATGCTGCTAGAATTTTGATTTCTATTTCTCTAATAATCAAAATTTTGTTTTGTTAAGGGAGGGATATTATATATTAATATTGAGCATCTGGAGACCCCCCTACAATTTATTAGAGTAGAGGGATATTAATATTGGTCTACAACTTACTTTTTTGCAAAATAAGGAATTACTATTTTCTTTTCTATCTTTGTTTTGGATTTAGGTCATTATTGCGAATCTCAAAATGTGCTTTCTTTGCTTTCTTCAATGTGCCTATACTTGCATATAGTTCTTGGGAGAGTTCAAGTTGTGGTGAGATTACGACCTCAAAATGCAGAAGAGTTGGTCGCTGATGCTGATTTCGCTGATTGCGTAGAGTTGTAGCCATAGGTATTCTTCATGACATTCTTGTGTACCAGAGTCTATTTGGAATATCAAAAGGACATTATTTTTATATGTTTGCTAGCTGCTGCTTTATCAGAGTATTGTAATTTATGTTTTTCTTTAATTCTTGACTTTATTTTAGCTTAAAAGGTTAAAACTTTAAAGAAACAACTGGGATTTTGATACCTATGAGTTTGACGAGGTTCTTACAGAATTTGCATCACAAAAGCGGTCATTTTACATGGTTGGTGGCATTAAAGAGGTCATTGCCAAGGCGGAGAAGATTGCCAAGGAGTGTGCTGTTTTATCACATCCAATGTTTGCCCATTTATTCTCCAAGAACTTCAAAAAATTGACAATGTTTGCCCCTCTATTCAACAGGGGAAATGAATTTAACGTTATTATTGTTTTTCTTGAATTTATTTTGTTCGTCGATATATGTGTTTCATGTTCATTGGTCAGTTTCGTTAACACGAGTCGAGTAGGTTACCTGTTATGAGGGACTTATTTTTTTATTCTTTTGTAAAGTCTTTAGGCTTCTTTTATTCATTTTGGGTTAAAGTCTTGTTAAGACAGGGTCTATCTGCCTTTTATTCCATTGTAAATAATTTTTGAGTAATAAAATAAAGTGTTGGTTTGTTTGAAAAAAAATATTTGCATCAAATAGTAGAAGTTTACAAATGGGTGATGAAAAAATTCATAGTAGTGAACTCCACGCTAACACTTGGGTTCATCATGTTTTTAGATCACTGATATCCCATAGTTACCTTTTCATTTTTGTGAATTTATGTAGATATTTGATAAATTATTACTAAAAAAGTATCATGGGATAACCATTGACGTTTTTAACAAAATACATGCAAACACACACACATATATATTTGATTATGAAGGGCATATTTGTTATTGTTATACAAATAAATACTTTTTTAAATTGATCATCCAAACACAATTTTTGTAAAATCATTTTTATTTAAGTACTTTTTTTAATGAGCATCCAAACGATGCTTATGGAAGAAAGTATTTTTTAATAAAGCATTTTTTAAAAGGTAATTATTCAAGAAGTACTTTTGAATTCAATAAGTCATTCCAAACACTACCTAATTATATGTATTATTAGACATAATTTAGATTGGTTGATTTTGAGACCTGTAGATAATTTAATTATGTGTTAAAAGAAGAAGAAAAACAAAGAAGGAAGAACCAAGAAAGTTGCATAACCAACTTTGGTAGGTTGAAGGAGACAGGATTTTGGAAATTATGGAAACATCCCCTTTAGTTTTAAGGAGTTTTACTTTGACTCTTATGTTCTTCTAAACTTAATTTTAACCACTGTTTTACTTGGTAAGTTAGAAAAATAGAATCTTAGAAAAATTATGGCAGGCCCAAAAACAAAAAAAAAAAAAATCATTTTTTAAGAAAATTACACTTTGATCCCAAAAGTTTTAAAAAAATAATAATTCAACCCCACAACTTTAGAAACTATTTCCAAACAGGCCAGAACACTTTCATACCCTATTATCTCATATTATAAAGGATATTTATATGTAAAAGATATATTAAGTATATATCAATGGGTGGAAAGTATAAAAATTAAATATATAATCACAAAACGACGAAATTAAGAATAGAGATTGATGGTGATATGTTATTTTGGATTAGGTGGTGATTGCATTGAAGTTGAGAAAGAGTGCTTTGAATTGAATTTTGAAAATCAAGGTGAGTAGTTTACTACTTCTTTTGGGAGGATTTTCTATATTAAATGTGTGGGTGCATGCGTGTGAATTTTTCATATATATGATATATGTGTTGATGTTTGGGGTTGCTATTGAATGTTTTGGAAATTGTGAACTATTATACATGTGAGTTTTGGAAAATTTGTGGAAAAATTTTATATCATTTCTTTGGTGATGAAAGAAAAATTTTGTGTGCGTTGGGATTAAAACTATAATTTTGGTGTGTGTGGAAATCATGTTTATGAGACGGGGACTAGAGTTACCAGGTCTAAGTGGTAACAAGCGACTGAGACTGGGTTTCCAGGTCTAAGTGGTAACAATTGACTGAGCCAGTCATCAGGCTAGTGATGACAAGAGACTGAGCCAGTTACCAAGCTAGTGGTAACAAGAGACGGAACTAATCATCAGGCTAGTGATGACAAGAAACTGGACCAGTTACCAGACTAATGGTAATAAGAGACTGGGTCAGTTACCAGGCTAGTGATAACAAATATGATTTGACAAGTGTATTTGGGAATTGAATGTGTGTGAGTGTTTTAAGTTATACATGTCTTTTCATTTATAAAGTTATTTGTGAAAATGAGTGGTGTTTTGAGTTATAAATATCTTTTTATTTACAAAGTTATTTGTGATCATGAAATCATTTTGTTCAAATGATTATGTGGGAGGGGTTGAGGTATGATTTATTATACTTATGTATGTATCAAAGTTTATTTTTGTATATAAACTCTGGGATTTATTTTCATACCTCATTAGAGGTGGTTACTATTCATGGGCATTTGTGCTCACCCAAATATTTAACATTTTTCAGGTGAGAATCAGGGAGAGGAGTAAGTCCTCAGACAAACAAGGGATTAGAAGAAATGAAGATTTATTTTATTGTAGGTCTTCAGAATAAATGTCTTTTGTAGTTTTGAGACAAATATTCAATTATTTTGTGAACAATATTGTTTATGCTTAGAGCAATAAATCTTATGAATTAATTATTGTTTTACATGAGTTTAATAATAATGTCAGTAATGCTACTTTATTCCTTTGAAAATCATTAGATCAACGGAATAAATCACTTTATTATTTGTTTTTTCACTGTATTTTGCATTTATTATGCATAAGGAAGGTTGGTTAAAGCCTTAGTGGCCGGTCCGCTACTCACACTATGTGATCTCAGGTTGGGGTGTGGCAACAACAAGGATGTCTTGCTGACCTTGTTAGGCGACAGAGCATCGAGTCGAATTCCCCTTTAACCTTGATCCGTAATCCTTCTACTCACGTTTCACAAGACGCGTATTAATGACATTAATCCTTCTGTTTTTGAGTTTCTGTCGATTTTTAAGTGCAAGATATGACGTTGGAGACCCTCTCTTGCAATAATAAATGTCCAACGCTACCATGCACGACGAGAAGTAATGTTTCGTCTCTATTCTCCTTTGCGCCTTAATTTTTTGTCGCATGCTTATGAAGAACCAACAATAGTAGTCTCAAGGGCCACTCCATGATTGGCCGCAGTGTGTCATCATATCTATTCTGACACCGTAGGGTAATGAATCCACACTTGTTGAGAGTTGAGTACAAATCCTTGCAAATCGTGTCATTCGTTTATTATCAAGTGGACATTTTCAATGTGTTCCTAGTGAACCAAGCTTGTCGAGTGACGTCACACCTGACCGAATGCCATTATCTTCGAACAGCTCTCTCCTGAGTGAAGTCATCCCCCGAAGGGACACTCATCCATTATTATCGTAACTTCTCCCCCGAGTGACATTACAATTTCGAGGGGACCAGTTGTCTTTTTCGTCATCATCACTCTTCCTCCAAATGACATCATTTATATGCCGAAGTAAAATACCACATGTCCACATTTGAATGGTCTGACATGTCATGTCCCATCAAATAGCTATCATTATCTTGATCTTATATTACAACTAACTACAATAATGATAAAAAAATCTACTTTTAGTCTGAAGTTTGAGGTTGAACTAACTGAGGCATCGGAATCAATGATTTCAATAATATTAGAGGATAATGTAGAGAAAACTTCTCGGTCAATGACACTAAATTGATGAAACATACATTGAAGGTAACTTTTATATTAAAATATTTCAACCGCAATTCATTTTATAGCTTCTTCACCTTTCTAAACTGTATTATAAAAACTTAAAAGATGAAAAAGTATCTTTGTAAATATTCCTCAGATTTACAATTGAGAAATAATACATCATCCAAATCAAATAGCGCCAATTTCAATAACCTGGAACAACAACTATTCAATTCAACATTACATCTGTCAATCTCTATGACACATAAATTTTGACAATCACTAAACTACAAAGCACAACTCAACTATTATTCTAGTAAATTAACTATAGATGCAACATTTTTTGTAACGTTATTAACTAAAGTTGATGTCTTTTGTACTACTAAATTTTTAGAATATTTTATTATTAATTTGATCTAAAAATATGCATTTAGACATACCTTTTTGCTTATAAGTATTGTTATTTTTTTTTTGTTATTTGCTATTTCTAGAAAATTATAGAAACAAATGTCTTTTTCCTTTTTTCTTGACTACAAGGTATTTAGACTTGCGCCGATTACTCTATTGAACTAGGATACTAACTACCATAGCCCTAGCAAATTTAGAATATGTTCTCTGAGGAATAAGAGTGACTGACCCTTAGAAGAGTATAAACAGTGTAGAATCTGAGTCCTCTAAGTTATTAGATGTCAAGCTTAGCCACTGAACCATTACTAACATGGACTAAGGTTTTGAGTTCTAAAGGGATGAAAACATATTAACATTACATTTCAAGGTATAACAAGATCATAGAGAAAAAACATATAACATGCAAACCCTATTGCTATTGAATGTTGTTTTTGCTTTATTTAATTGTTAACCAAGATTATTGAGGACTTGAAGGAGGAAACTATTTTTCAGAAGACATAAAAGAAGGAATAACAAAAATAAAGAAGCAGTAAAGAGTTCCAAGTTGACAAAAACCCTTCATACTACTACAAAACATAAATTCAACGAGGAAACATAGCATCAGAGTTGCAAAGTCAGTTGAAACCATAGCATCAGAGTTGAAAAGTAAGTTACTTCACAAAAAATTAGTAATTGAACATCGTATCAATTTGCTTGTTGAATGCTTATTTTTTGTTTTTACTGGATTGCTTTGATTTCGTAAGTGTATGTCTAACTAATATTAGGTTTGTCTTTACTTGTCAAAAATCAAAATAGTTTGTAAAGAATTTGAAAAAGACCAAAAATAGTAGGAAAAGACATCAAATTCATAATTAATAGAACAACTATTGTTGGGTCATGAATATGTTAATTTTAGATCTTCAACAACCATGGTAATAACTAAAGCTTTGTTTCGTAGATTTTTTCTCCATTTATTTTCGTTTCTATAAAAAACATAATTGTAAAAACTATATTACTGTTGCCTAATATTTTGTTTGCTTTGAATATCTTATTAAATATTGGCACTGACAGTTTTCTTTCGAGGTAGAAAGGCTTTCAAAGCTTTAAACGCGAAAAATAAAAGTAAAGATTAACAAAGAATTCGATTGGATACAGCTTGTTGGAAAAAATAAAAAGATATTATTTTAATAAACTGACGAGCCTTTCCCCCTTCTTTTTTAAAAAAAAAAGATAATCCACGTAAAAAAAAAAATTTAAATAAAGGCACAACTACATTGGTCAATGCAACTAAGTTACCAGTCATCATCCATGGGGGAAAAGAAAAGCTTTAGACAAAACACATCATCGCCTCTAATG